>PVIU01006282.1:0-103783 GCA_004026605.1 Ondatra zibethicus | reverse complement strand
ACAGCCTACAGAATGGGAAAAGATCTTCACTAACCCCACATCAGACAGAGGTCTGATCTCCAAAATATACAAGGAACTCAAGAAATTGGACAACAAAAGAACACATAATCCAATAAAAAAATGGACACAGACCTAAACAGAGAACTCTCAACAGAGGAATCTAAAATGGCTAAAAGACACTTAAGGAAATGTTCAACATCCTGAGTCATCAGAGAAATGCAAGTCAAAACAACTCTGAGATTCCATCTTACACCTGTAAGAATGCCCAAGATCGGGGGCTGGAGAGATGGCTCAGTGGTTAAGAGCACTGCCTGCTCTTCCAGAGGACCCGAGTTCAATTCCCAGCACCCACATGGCAGCTCACAACTGTCTGAAGATCTAGTTGCAGGAGATCTGACACGTACACACCAATGCACATAAAATAAAGTTAAATAAACCATAAAAATATTAAAAAAAGAAAAAAAAGAATGGCCAAGACCAAAACCACTGATGACATCTTATGCTGGAGAGGTTGTGGGGGAAAAGGGAACACTTCTGCATTGCTGGTAGGAATGCAAGCTGATACAACCACTATGGATGTCAATGTGGCGATTTCTCAGAAAATTGGGAAACAACCTTCCTTAAGACCCAGTAATACCACTTTTGGGTATATATCCAAAGGATGCTCAATCGTGCCACAAGGACATATGCTCAACTATGTTCATAGCAGCTTTATTTGTCATAGCCAGAACCTGGAAACAATCTAAATGCCCCTCGATTGAAGAATGGATAAAAAAAATGTGGTACATTTACACAATGGAGTACTACATAGCAGAAAAAAATAACGACAGCCTAAATTTTGCAGGAAAATGGATGAAACTAGAAAGCATTATTTTGAGTGAAGTAACCCAGACACAGAAAGACAATTATCACATGTACTCACTCATAGGTGGTTTTTAAACATAAGGCAAAGAAAACCAGCTTACAAACCACAATTCCAGGGAATTTAGACAACAATATGGACACTAAGAGAGACTTACATAGATCTAATCTACGTGGGAAGTAGAAAGTATAAAAAGACAAGATCTCCTGAATAAATTGGGAGCATAGGGACCTTGGTGGAGGGTTGAAGGAGGGAGGGGAGAGGCAGCGAGGGGAGCAGAGAAAAATGTAGAGCTCAATAAATATGGGGGAAGAAAAAAGAATAAGAAAAGGAAGCCGGGCGGTGGTGGTGCACTCCTTTAATCCCAGCACTTGGGAGGCAGAGGCAGGTGGATCTCTGAGTTTAAGGCCAGCCTGGTCTACAGAGTGAGTTCTAGGTCAGAGAAACCCTGTCTTGGAGGGAAAAAAGAAGACTAGACCTGTACAACTATGTCAAATGGTTGAGCCTGAACCCCTTGTGACTCTTTCTTTGCAGCAAGTCCAGAGTTAGCCTGCAGCACCAATGACTTACTCCAGGCTGAGCAGCCACATCAGTTTGAGCCACCCCCACCACCTGGAGTTGCAGTGTAAGAAACCACTGTTGTTGGGAAGGGGGTGCTCTGAAGTTCGCATTGTAGATATGCAGATGCTTACCAAGCACAGCAGCTCAAGCCTGGTGGTGATAGCCTGCCCGTAATACTGGTGCCTGTCTCCAGGAGTTTGGAGGAGCCTGGGTGAGGGAGAAGCTCCTAGGTCAGTATGTAATCATAGAAGGCTTCCTGGAGGAGATCAGCAGTGATGGATTGTTGAGGGGGAGAGTCTGTCCAATTTGAGACCTGAGGTTCAACAAGCTTGAGCAGATACCTGCATGTATGTTGAAGCTAGCCTAGGATATTAGAGCTAGACTGGAGGATAAGGGTCACAGGGAAAGAACAGATCATTTGTTTCTTTGTTCAAGACAGGGTTTCTCTGTGTAGTGCTGGCTGCCCTGGAACTTGCTCTGTAGACCAGGTTGGCTTGGAATTCACAGAGATTTGTCTTACTTTGACTCCTGAGTGCTGGGATTGAAGGTGTGTGCCACCATCGCCTTCCCTACCCTTGGCTGATAGATGGATTTCTATTATTTATTTGTTTTTGTTTTTTTTTTTTTATAATTTATTTAAGTTTTCCGAGACAGGGTTTCTCTGTGTAGCTTTAGAGCCTGTCCTGGAACTAGTTCTGTAGACCAGGCTGGCCTCGAACTCACAGAGATCTGCCTGCCTCTGCCTCCCAAATGCTGGAATTAAAGGCATGAGCCACCACCGCCTGGCTATAGTTGGGTTTCTTGTTCAGTCTACTTAATGAACACTAGTCCCAGTTTCAGCAGAGCCAGCAGGACTTGTCCTCCAATAAGGGCCTTCCCTTCAGTCACCTCTGTCTGCTCTTGTCCTCAGGTTACCTTCAGAGCCCCTGGAATCTGTGCCAGCCGGGCTTCCATCAAGGATCCCAACTGCAGGTCCTAGGCACCACCAAGACCCCTATAAGGCTGGACTGCGCCACTATATGAAGTTCTTCAGCTTCTATACTAAGAGGCCTGTGGAGAAGGCGGCTCTTGAGATAGTGGAGAAGTGGTAAGTCTAGCATGTGAGTGGATAGAGGTGCCTTTTTTTTTTTTTACAAAAATTTATTCATCACTTATTTATTTTGCTTTCAGCTTAGTGTTTTTATTTATTATTTATTTATTATTTATTATATATACAGTGTTCTGCCTGCATGTTTGCTTGCACGCCACAAGAGGGCATTGGATCTCTTTGTAGATGGTTGTGAACCCCCATGTGGTTGCTGGGAATTGAACTCATAACCTCTGGAAGAGCAGTCAATGCTCTTAACCTCTGAGCCGTCTCTCTAGCCCGAACTAGCTCTTGTAGACCAGGCCGGCCTCGAACTCACAGAGATACGCCTGCCTCTGCCTCCTGAGTATTGGGATTAAAGGCGTGTGCCACCATTGCCCGGCCAAGGTGCTGTATCTTAAGCAGACTGTTCAATCTGCTCTGTCCCAACCTTGGCAGCCTAGACAAGTATTTCCAGCACCTTTGCAATGACTTGGAGGTATTTTCTGCTCATGCTGGCCGTAAGACCGTGAAGCTAGAGGACCTGGAGCTGCTGCTGCGACGGTAAGTGGGCATAAAAGGGAGACCGAACATGGGAGTTGCTAGTGCTGACTCTGTCTGGCCTTTGTTTCCTCCGATACAGGCAGGGACTAGTCACGGATCAAGTCTCACTGCACGTACTTGTGGAGCGGTACCTGCCCCTGGAATACCGACAGCTACTCATTCCCTGTGCATTTAGTGGCAATTCTGTCTTCCCTGCCCAGTAGTAGCCAGGCCTGTACGTTTGTCCTCTCCCTGCCTTGGACACCTTGGACTGACCCACACAATCAACAAGTTCTCCTTATCATCTCCTAGCACCAATAAAGTCTCACAAATGGGTTGTTCTGCTTTTTGGTGCATGTCTTAGGTTCTGCCCAGATCCTCTTCCCTCATACCCCAACACTTTCCAGCACAGCCTGGAAAATAGAAATTTAGATAAAGAATTGTATTTTGGAAGGTAGCAACATTAAAGAACTTAAGTTGCCCATGGGGATTCTTCTAGCTTGCTTGCTCTGGCTCTCGTGGTCCTACACGTTTGGTGTCTGCCATCCGAAGCCGGTCAAGTGCAGTCTCAAGTTTTACTGCAATTTCTTCCTGCTTCTTCTCATCATCCTCCAATGGCACTTCTGCCACAGGGAGCTGAAAGGCCTGGCTTAGGTAGGTCCTCAGCACCTGCTTGTCCAGGCTAGGATCAATGTTCATCAGGGCCACACGCATCTTCCATAGGCTCACCTCCTCCTCGGTTCTGTCCCACAAGGAAAGAAAGACAGGTTTATAGGTCTGAGCTCTTTGTACCCTGACTCTGAGGTGCCCACTCTTATGTCAGGTTTAAGTAGTTTGTTGCACAGGGAGACTCAGGCACCTGAGATGTTATCTGATAGGGCTTGTCCTACCTATAGGACTTGCCAATGGCTGAGCGGGACTTCGGGGCCCAGGGTCACTCACTGATCTAGGCCCAGATCCTGCTTCAGTTCTTGTAAGTATGCATCCTTTTCATTGTCATACTGTTCCCACAGCTTTTGCACAAATGGCTCACTCTGGGCCTCTTCATCCTATGGGGTGGAGTGTGGGAGAAGGCAGGGTGAGGCCATATTGACTGTAGTTTAAATAAGACTAAAGAAGGGACTGGTGAGTTATGTGCCCCACCCACCTCAGTAAACAATATCCGGTAGTTGAGCACTTCTGTGCTGCTGCTGTCTGGGCTCCAGCCTGCTGCCTCCATTAGCTCCTGAATTTGCTCTTCCTTCTTGAGAGGAAAGGTATTCTTGAGGATGGTGCTATTAGGAGAGTAAGAATTCCAACAGGGCCTGATTGATGGAGGCTATCCACTCACCTCCCATCCCTCCTGGGCCATCCCCACTAGTATTTCCACAGGTATTTTTGTTTTTGAGAGTTTTTGAACACATAATCATCCTCCTGCCTTAGCCTCCCAAACTTTTTTGCTGTTTTGATTTTCTTTTAAATTGGTTTTTTGAGAAAGGATCTATTTCTATGTCAATCTGATTAGCCTGGAACTCACTCTATAGATCAGGATGGCCTTGAAATTGCAGAAATACTCCAGCCTCTACCTCCCAAGTGCTGGGATTAAAGGCATGCACTACAATGCTTGGCATGTTTTGAAATAGTTTTGTTATAGGCCTAGAATTAAATGATTCTCCTGCTTTTATTTTTCAAGTTCTAGAATACGGACATGTGCCACCACACCTAGAGAGGACAGCAAGCTTTGAGGCTGTGGCCCTTTCTGGGAGGTTCCCCTTTTTCCTGCATTCTTTAAAACCTGACCAGCCAAGAGAATGGACTAGAGTTTGGAGTTGCCTGACTGGCCTCTTACCTCATTTGCTCCATGGTTATTAACCCCTCGTTCTGAGTGTCGACATTTGTCATCTCCTTGAGCAGCTGGGACAGTGTCTCCCTTTGGCTGATATATACGCTTTCCTTCCTCTACAACAAAGGGAGCAGTTGCTAATATGCCGCCATTCTGTGCCGGGGGCAAAAGAACTTTTTATTTGGATGAAAGTAACAGGGCTCAGGCCAAAGCTCACCTTTCCTATCAAGACTTCATAGAAGTGACTCATGATCTCACTGGAGCGAAAGAGCTTGATATTTTCAAAAATGGTATAAGCCCAGGCTATAGCATCATTGACCCCAAAGCGACGTTCCAGAAAATTGAAGAAGAAATCCGGGAATGACTCTTTCTGTAGAACAAGAATACTTGGTCAGGGTGTCCCAGATTTGATTAGCCCCCACCCTGCTCCCTACCACCTTGAGGGAACTCCTTAAAGGAGTCTGGATCTGAAGGCTACATAGAGGTCAGTCAGAGCTGACCTGCTCTTCTGCAAGCCGTTCCTTCCAGGCATCCTCAAGGAGTTGTACCACCTCCTTCTTGCTTGGCTTCTTGTTCTCCACAGGGCCATCAAACCGAAGGAAAGCAGGAATAGAGTCCCCAAAGCCCTGAAAGGCAGGTGTCAACTTACAACTGGACCTCTCTGTTGCCCTGTGTCTAAACAGGAAAGAGCCCCAGATAGTTCCCCCAGAATCTTAAGTAACCTCTGGCTCAGGGACTCCCCTACCAGACCAGGGAAGAAGTCTTTCTCCCGAAGCAGAGCATTGCCAATCTCCTCCAGCAGCACATCCACCAGCTGGTCACTGTTCTTTCCTTCAGCCAGCATCAGCCAGCGTTCTGGACCCCCTGCGATGACACCTGCAGGTGGGGAGAAAGGCTAGCACCCAGCCCATGTCCTGCAGCAGGCCCTGGCACCCCAGCAACCATCATTACTTTCGCATTTGGTCCAGTCAGGTCGAGGTGTGGAGGTGCGCTGGATCTCCTGCAGCTCAGAGTGGAACTGGTCCCGCTCCTTCAGTGTGCTCATGTGCAGCTGCAGCAGTAGCTCGTGTTCCTTCCGGACCTCTTCATAGTCCGCTCGCAGGCTTTCCAGCTGTAGGCAAGGGGATTGATTGGTCCTAGCTACCCACCTGTCTGACTACCTGCCCACCCCACCAGCACCTGCTCTTGAAGCTCCATGTTGGTCTTTTCCTGCATTTCAAAGTCTCTCCTGGGCACCACGTCTCCAAAGTTAGCTTTCATGGTGTTGAGTTCCATCTGGATGCGGGTCAGGTCTTGTCGGGTCATCTTCAGTGCCAGTGTTAGCTTCACAGGATCCTCTCCCCAAACACCTGCCAGGGTCCCACCAGTCTGTCACCCTGGCTCTAGGCCTTGTACCCAGGATTGGGTTAAATATTGCTCGGGGCATGCCCTCTGTTTGAATAGAGTGGCCTCCATAGGCTCATATGTTTGAATACTTGATCCCAACTTGGTGGAACCGTTTGGGAAAGATTGAGAGGTGCGGCCTTGTTGGAGGAGGTGTGTCACTGTAGGCAGCTTTGAGGTTTCATTCTCACTGTGTTATCTGCTTCCTGCATGTGGATCTGTATGTGAACTCTCAACTGCTGCCCCAGTGCCATGCCTGCCTGCTTACTGCCAATGCTCCCTGCCATGATGATAGACTAATATCCCTTTGGAACTCTAAGTCCCAAAGAAATCTTTCTAGCTGAGTGATGGGAGCTCACGCCTTTAAGCACTTGGAAGGCAGAGGCAGCCAGATCTGAGTTTGAGGCCAGACTGGTCTACAAAGAAAAACCTTGTCTCAAAAAACAAAGGAAAAAGAAGGCCGGGCGGTGGTGGCGCATGCCTTTAATCCCAGCACTCGGGAGGCAGAGGCAGACAGATCTCTGTTAGTTCGAGGCCAGCCTGATCTACAAGAGCTAGTTCCAGGACAAGCACCAAAAAACTACAGAGAAACCCTGTCTCGAAAAACCAAAAAAAAAAAAAGAGAAATCCTTCTATAAGTTTTATCACAGCAGTAACTAGTATACCTCCTTCTCAGCTTGGGATTCTTTGGGTTGTTAAGTAGAGAAGCGCAGGACCTGTGGTGCCAGGCTTTGCTTGCCCACAATCTCAGCTTCCAGCAGTGTTAAAATTTCCTACTTTGTTCTGTGATTTTCAGTCTATCTTAAAAGATCCACAGCTAGGGCTGGAGAGATGGCTCAGAGGTTAAGAGCATTGTCTGTTCTTCCAAAGGTCCTGAGTTCAATTCCCAGCAACAACGTAGTGGCTCACAACCATCTGTAATGAGGACTGGTGCCCTCTTTTGGCCTTCAGGCATATACGTAGACAGAATATTGTATACATAATAAATAAATATTTAAAAAAAAAAAAGATCCACAGCCAACCGGGCGGTGGTGGCCAGTGTTGAATCCCAGAACTCAGGAGGCAGAAACAGGCAGATCTGTGTTTGAGGCTCAGTTTGATCTACTGAGCGAGTTCCAGGGCAGGTTCAAAAAGCTACAGAGAAATCCTATCTCAAAAAACTAAAAAAAGATCCACAGCCTCAGATAGCGGCCCAGGCCTCTCCTATTGTCAATGGACACAAGATAATAAGATATTAGGAATGTAAATGGTGACAGACTTCAGTGCCTCAGATGAGGCACTTGGCTTGGATTACCTGGGGACTGGGCTAGTGACATGTCTTCTCGTTGGTATCGCAGCTCATTCAGGTCCCCAATGAGAATCTTGCAGGCATCTCGCTCAGTAAGGTAGCGAAGGTACTCCTCAGCCAAGCTCTTCCTCAGTTTAGCCACCTGGGGGTGGGGCGGGGCGGGGATATATGACAGTACTCAGTGACACTGGCAGCTCATCACGACAGGGTGTGGCTACTGCTTGGCAGTCTCCTGAGCTTTGGAAAAGGAAAGTGACCATGCCTGAGAACCAAGCAAGATGCCAGTGCTTCAACCCATGGAGAGTTTGCTGGCACTTAGAGGCACACTGGAGTCTGCTGAGCACTGCAGCAGGGCACAGTGAAGATAGTAGGGGCGCTTGGGGATGGTGATGGCTCCTCCATCCAGGCAGAAGCATAGATGGGGTTAGGGATCACATCATGAGCACACCCAGGCTACAGGTAGAGCAGGAACTTGGGACTCAGCATTACCACTTCCATTCACCTCACTCTGCAATGAGATCTTCTCTTCGTTCTTTTTATCAATGAGTTTTAGCAAATTCATCTTCTCTTTCTTGAGCTGGGAGATTTCGTACTTCTCCTCAGCCCTCATGGCCAGGATCCGCTCACTGCAGTCCTCATTCATAGTGACGATCTTGGCCTTCAGGGGTTCCAGGGCCCGAATTTTCTCCCTTTGGTGGGCTAAGCAAAGACAGGGAGTGTGGCGGCACACACCTGTAATCCCAGCACACAGGAGGCAAAGGCCAGGAGAATCTCTGAGTTTGAGGCCAGCCTGGTCTACAAATTGAGCTCCAGGACAACCAAGACTACACAGAGAGACCCTGTCTCAAAAAAAAAAATACATTAAAAAGACAGGTAGAAAGGCCCTTTGGGGGACACAGAATAAACAGCCAGGGAGTCACAGATCCTAAGGTGTAGGTGTAGGGTTTGCCTGCATGTATGTCTGTGAAACCTGTGTGCACCTGGTGCCTGTAGAGACCAGAAGAGGAGGTCAGATCCTCTGGGAATGGAGTTACAGATCATTGTTATCTAACACATGGGTGCTGAAGTTTGAACCCAGGTCCTCTGGAAGGACGGCTACTGCTATCCTCTTAACTGCTGAACCATCTCTCCAGTGTCTCCACACACTTGTTTTTATTTTTTTAAAGATTTATTTATTTATTATGTATATAACATTCCTTCCATGTATGCTTGCATGCCAGAAGAGGGCACCAGATCTCATTATAGATGGCTGTGAGCCATCATGTGGTTGCTGGGAATTGAACTCAGGACCTCTGGAAGAGCAGTCAGTGCTCTTAACCTCTGAACCATCTCTCCAGCCCCACACACTTGTTTTTAAAGGAGGGCAGGGGATGGGGATAGAGAACCATGGTAGAATGCTTATTATGTGTGAGACACTAGGTTCAATCTCCAATCATGCAAAAGAAAAAAACAAATCAGGGGCTGAGTCATGTTGAGGGTCAGGATGTCTCCCCTAGAGAGGCTCAGGAACATGGGTTCTGTAGCTCTAACCTGCTTAGCACTATCTGAGCAGACGAGGGAGCCTTCCCAGAAGGACATACTCCTAGGATCCCTTACTGTTTGCCTCGCTATCCCTCTAAAGAGTAGAAAAGGTTGAGGAATGCAAAAAGTGACCTGAAAGATCAGTTATTAGTAGAGAATCAAAAAGTCAGAATAGGTTCTCGTTAGTATAATGGTAAAAAAAAAAAAAAAGTCAGACTAGGATACTCTGTATTCATTCCAGCTGGGACCCGGAATGGAGCTGCGGTCTTACCCAGCATCACTTCATACGCATTCTTGATGGAGGACAACAATGGCTTGTATGTCTTGAAATCCTCTATAAAGAACTCAAAGATCTCCCTGTAAGGCTGGCATAAAAAAGGAACTTATCATTTCCTGGCCCATAAACCCCACACTCAGCGGGCTCAAAACTGTTTCCATATGAGACTGCCAGTAACCTCTATCTGGCCAGGCACCATCCAAGTCTTAGTACCATGGAGCTGGAGAGGAGGGACAGGTATAGAGGCCTTGTCTGAGGCTTGGCAACCCAACACCGTGGGCCAAATATGCCATTCTGCCTGAGATGACTCTTTGGCTGCCCAATCAGCCTCTTGCCACCAGATCCTGTATTCATTAGCCTCTTGCTTATAGCTCCTCTCTATATCAAGGACCTGTGGGAACAGGATGTGGAAGAGCATATTTTCTTTCCAACTTAGATTCAGAAAGATTGCATGTGGCATATGTATGTGTGCCCAAAGCCTGGCACATGGCCAGCACTCAGTAAACGATTCAGTCACATCTAGGCCAGAAGTCTGAGGTTCCTTTTCATTAGTACTGACTCCCTCTCTAATATGTACCAGAGTCTGGACTACACCTAGACTGGCCATTCTCTCTCTGTTTCTGGGCTTCTGGTTGTTGCCGCCAGACCAGAGGCTCTGTCATAGTCCATTCCTCTTTCCAAAGAGGAATAGTTAGAAGGCGGAGGGCCCATTTTCCCTGTGAAGGTCTGAGTTACTCAGTTTTGATGCATGAGTTTCTCTCCACCCTTGCCATGTTTGGTCTGTGGCTCTGACCTGCAGCCTCAGCTCTTGTGCAGAATCCGTGCCCAGGTCCAGCAGGAGGAGTTCCTTGCGCAGGTAGTTCTCTAGTTGCTCCAGGTACCTGGGCTTGGAAGTGCCCAGGGGCTGCTGCTGCCAGCTACTGCAAAGGATGGTGGGCTGAGATGTCACTAGCACCCCATGGATCCTCGTAGTCTTGGTCTGGGGCCGCAAGCTCCACTAAGCTATATGTCCTGAACCAGTACCTAATCTAGACTAGCCCATCCCCCATCAGGCTGGCCCTGGCTTACTTGGCTCGCTTCCGGCAGTCCTCGGAACAGGGCTTTCGTTTATGAAGAATCGTCTGGCCACTGCTGTATGTTGGCCATGGGGATAGGTGGCCACCCATGGATAACTGCAAGGGCTTAAGGAAGGGACAGCTGAGGTTACTATGGCAACATTATTCCTCCTTCCCTTTTTGGTATTGCTGAGGACAAGACAGAATACCTCACATTTTAAGTATAGACTGTACTACTACATGGCTCCTTCTTTTCTAATCTGCATCCCTCCACCC
The DNA here is from genome assembly GCA_004026605.1 of Ondatra zibethicus. NCBI lineage: Eukaryota > Metazoa > Chordata > Mammalia > Rodentia > Cricetidae > Ondatra > Ondatra zibethicus. The sequence goes on along the minus strand of PVIU01006282.1, from coordinate 93,129 downwards.
ACATCACACACATATACTACACATACTACATACACTACACACACACACACACACACACTATATATATATACCCTCCCCATACACTTTTGCTATACAGCCCATGCTAGCCTTATACTTGATACCTTCAGAGGTCTGGGTCAGCATACTCAGCTATACAAACGTCTTTAATGTGGTCCATAATTAAGATTGTGGTCTTTTGGTTACAGACAGGATTAAATCTTAAATCTTCCTTATTAGTAGTGTGACCATAGGCTTAACTGCTCTGAACTTCAGTCTTTTCATTTGCAAAGTAGAGATAATAGGAGTGGCCATCCCAATGCACTGAGGCAAGAATGCCTTGAGAAAATATAGCATGTAGCTTATACACTGCAGTGCCTGCGGAACCCAGGAGACAGGAGTTATCCTCTCCTGGAGGTAAGTCAGCGAGCACTGAATGCCTGTACTGTGACAAACATGAATCCTCAAGAGCCCCAGTCCCTGCCTTTGGGCATAGTGTAGCTAAAGAGACAGGAGAGGAGGGTAAACCTAGGTGGACAAGACAGATAGAACGACAGAGATGTAACAAATGGAGCCTGGAAGGAGATTGGGTTGTATCCCTTAGGGGAGGGGAAACAGGTGAGGGTACTCTGGCGAATGGGACTTCATTTTGAACCAGTAGCAGATGCGTGTGGTAGGAAACAGTATGTATGGGTTTATTTCTTCAAATCTTTTCATGAAACACGCATAGAAAAATATGATAATCTGATCCAGTCAATCCGATTTTAGGATTTTATAAATTTGGTCCTTTATCTGTGTTCTGGTGGAAGCTCCACCCCAGCCCTGGCATCCATTTACCCAAAGAGTCTGGAATGTTCTGGTGGAAGCTCCACCTCAACTCCCTCCCCAATCTCTCTCTCCCCAAATCCTGCTTCATCTCAGAAAGTCCACGAAACATGGCTCCTCCCCCAGAGATGCTCAAGACCACTCCACAGGGTATTTAAACTGCCCCCCAGAAAACAGACATGTGGTTTTTCGGTCTCTCTTCCCCATTTCCTCTCAGGAGGGTCAGAAAATCATCTGGGAATGTTTTACCCATTAAACCTGGGCTTTTTCTAATTTGGTTTGATTTGGTCTGATTTGGATTGCTGCTTTGGTGGAAAGGTTTATTGGGGTGCAGAAACTTTTCAATTTGTTTTCAGCCTTTTGGAGTCCATAGTATATGTCAATCACTGCTGGGTTCTAGACACACGAGGAAAGCTGGGTGCAATGGAAGCAGGGTAACAAGTGTGGAACATTAGTTTAAGAGTGTGCCTGTGGCACTAGCCCCAGCCTGGAAGAGAGAGAGAGAGAGAGAGAGAGAGAGAGAGAGAGAGAGAGATAAAGAGAGAGAGAGAGAGAGAGAGAGAGAGAGGGAGGGAGCTTGGTGGCAGCTCTGGCTCTGGCCCAGAATTATCAGAGAGACAGGAAGCTCGACAGCAGTCCCAGCCTTGGCATGGAAGCATCAGAGAGAGAGGGAGAGAGTGCTGCCGTGGCCCCGACTAGGGCCTGGAAGAGTCAGAGAAGGGGATCGGGCGTGGCCCGGATGCATTGACAGCAGCAGTTTCCAGAAACCCTTTGGGAAAGAACACCTGTGTCCCAACCAGCATCCAGTGCCATCCTCTGTAGGAGATAGATACCCTGTTGCATGAGTGACCGCCAGAGCCACAGAGCCCCTTGCACAGAGAGGAGTGACCCTGACCCTACCTGCATCTGAAGGATTGCCTCGGGCCCAGCTGTACCTGGAGGAGCAATCACCTGAGGCTCTGCCCTGCCTGCTCCTGGAGGAACAATCAATGGAGCCACAGTCACCAACTGTACCAATCAGAGGAAGAGATGGGTAGACAACAGTGCAAGGATACCCTCAACAACATAAAGAGCGATACAGCACCACCAGCACCAGTGGCTCTACAACAGGAAGACCGGAGCATCCCAACACAGATGAAGCAGAAGAGAACAACCTTAAAAATAACTTTATGAAGATAATTGAAGCCTTTAAAGAGGAAATAAAAAATTCCCTTAACGGGGCTGGAGAGATGGCTCAGAGGTTAAGAGCACTGACTACTCTTCCTGAGGTCCTGAGTTCAATTCCCAGCAACCACATGGTGGCTCACAACCATCTGTAATGAGGTCTGGTGCTCTCTTTTGGCACAGACAGAATATTGTATACATAATAATAAAAAATAAAAAACCATCTTTCTGCTGCATACAAGAAACACACCTCGTGCTCGCTTTGGCAGCACATATACTAAAATTGGAACGATACAGAGAAGACTTGCATGGCCCCTGTGCAAGGATGACACGCAAATTCGTGAAGCGTTCCATTTTTTTTAAAAAAATAAAATTAAATTAAAAAAAAAAAGAGACACACCTCGACTTCAAAGACAGACATTACCTCAGAGTAAAGGGTTGGGAAAAGATTTTCCAATCAAATGAGCCTAAGAAACAAACGGGTATGGCTATCCTAATAGCTAACAAAATAAACCTCAATCTAAAAGTAGTCAAAAGACATGGAGAAGGCCATTTCATATTCGTAGCAGGAAAAATTCATCAAGATGAAGTCTCAGTTCTAAACATCTATGCCCCAAATACAAGAGCACCCTCATTTGTAAAAGAAACACGGCTAACACTTAAATCACACATCAAGCCCCACACACTAATAGTGGGAGACTTCAATACTCCACTCTCAGCACTGGACAGGTCTCTCAAACAGAAACTCAAAAGAGAAATAAAAGAACATAAGATGGGAGATGGTGGCACACGCCTTTAATCCCAGCACTTGGGAGGCAGAGGCAGGCGGATCTCTGTGAGTTTGAGGCCAGCCTGGTCTACAAGAGCTAGTTCCAGGACAGGCTCCAAAGCCACAGAGAAAGCCTGTCTCAAAAAAACAAAAGAAGAAAAAAAAAAAAAGAAATTGAAGAAGACATCAGGACATCAGAAAATGAAAGGATCTCCTGTGCTCTTTGATAGGTAGGATCAACATAATAAAAATGGCCATCTTACCAAAAGCAATCTACAAATTCAATGCAATCCCCATCAAAATCCTAACACAATTCATCATAGATCTTGAAAGAACATTACTCAACTTCATATGGAAAAACAAAAAACCCAGGATAGCTAAAACAATCCTTTAAAATAAAGGAACTTTCTTAGGCATCATCATCCCTGACCTCAAGCTCTACTATAGAGCTATAGAAATAAAAGCAGCTTGGTATTGGCACAAAAACAGACAGGTGGACCAATGGAATCGAATTGAAGAAACTGACATTAATTCACGGACATATGAAGACCTGATTTTTGACAAAGAAGCCAAAAAGGTATAATGGAAAAAGGAAAGCATCTGTAACAAATGGTGCTGGCATAACTGGATGTCAACATGTAGAATATTGTAAATAAATCTATATCTATCACCTTGCATAAAACTCAAGTCCAAGTGGATCAAGGACCTCAACATAAAGCCAGTTATATTGACCCTGACAGAAGAGAAAGTGGGAAGTAGCCTTGAACATATTAGCACAGGAGACCACCTCCTAAATAGAACACCAGTAGCACAGACACTGAGAGCAATGGTCAATAAATGGGACCTCCTGAAACTGAGAAGCTTCTATAAGGCAAATGACATGGTAAACAAGACAAAATGATAGTGTACAGAATGGGAAAAGATCTTCACCAACCCCACATCTGACAGAGGGCTGATCTCCAAAATATACAAAGAACTCAAGAAACTAGACAACAAGCTACCAAATAATCCAATTAAATATGGGGTGGAGAGCTAAACAGAGAATTCTCAACAGAAGAAACTCAAATGGCCAAAAGACATTTAAGGAATTGCTCAATACTCTTAATCACCTGGGAAATCCAAATCAATATGATTCTGAGATACCATCTTACATCTGCCAAAATGGCTAAGATCAAAAACACTGAGGACAGCTTATGTTGGAGAGGATGTGGAGTCAGGAGAACACTCCTCCACTGCCAGTGGGAGTGCAAACCTGCACAGCCACCATAGGACCCAACCATGATAAGCTTAATAGGAACAAAGGGACCCAGCCATGATAAGCTTAAAGGAGGCCTGAGTCTCAGTAGTTTGCCCTGAGGCAATACCTGGTTGCAGGAAGAACCAAAATCGGATGGAGATTACCCAGGCACTACCCAAAAACAAACCATCCAAAGGAAATTCCTAACATTCCAACTCTTGTAGATAGGATCATCTGCCAGCACACATTCACCAGGACACCCCTAGACAAATGTCAGCCAACCAGGGGCACTGAACCTTAGAAATCCCTCATCCCCAACTTTACTACTATAAAAACCCAACTGTAACTGAGCTCGGTGCTCTCCGATTATTCCAATATGCTGGACATGCAGAGAGACCAAGTTTGCAAACTTGTATAAAATAAAGGCTCTTTGCTTTTATATATGGGACTTGGTGTCCTTGTTGGTTTTGGGGGGACTTCGCAGATTTGGGCATAACACCATAACCATATTGGAAATCAATATGGCAGTTTCTCAGAAAATTGGGAATCAATTTACCTCATGACCCAGTGATGTCACTCTTTGGAATATACCCAAAGGATACTCAATCATACCACAAGGACACTTACTCAACAATATTCAAAGCAGCATTATTCATAATAACTGGAACCTGGAAACAACCCAGATGCTCCTCAACCGAAGAATGGATAAAGAAAATGTGGTACATTCACACAATGGAGTACTACTCAGCTGTAAAAAACAATGACATCATGAATTTGGAGGTAAATGAATGGAACTAGAAAAAAAACCTCCTGAGTGAGGTAACCCAGACTCAGAAAGACAAACATAGTATGTACTCACTCATAAGTGGATATTAGATATACAGTAAAGGATAACCAGATTACAACCCACAGCTCTAGAGAAACTACAACCTTCTTCCAGTAAGTGATGGAACCAAATACAGAGATCCACAACCAAGCACCAGGCCAAAGGGAGGGAGGAGGGGATACATGAACAAGGAAGGTCAATATCATGATGAAGAAATCTATAGAAACAGCTGAATCAAGGTCGTGGAAACTCATGAATTCTTGACAGACAGCTGTGGAGCCTCCATGTGACTGAAGTAGGCCCTCCATATGTGGGGACAGCTGTATAGCTTGGGCTATCTGAGGGGCTCCTGGCAGTAGGACCAGTATCTATCCCTGGTACACAAACTAGCTTATTATAGCACATTCCCTATGAGGGGATGCCATGCTCAGACTTAACACAGATGGGCTTGGTCCTGCCCCAACATAAGGTGCCAAACTGTGTGGACTCCCCATGGGCCCTTAACTGTTTGGAGGAGACAATGGGGAGGTGGGATGGGGGAGAATTGAGGGAGGGCAGGAGGAGGGGTTGCAATATAAAATGAAATTTAAAAAATTAATTAATCAATTAAAGACGCCATCTCTTCTTTTTTTGTTTGTTTGTTTTTTCGAGACAGGGTTTCTCTGTAGCTTTGGAGCCTGTCCTGGAACTAGCTCTTGTAGACCAGGCTGGCCTTGAACTCACAGAGATCAGCCTGCCTCTGCCTCCCAAGTGCTGGGATTAAAGGCGTGCACCACCACCGCCTGGCAAAAAGATAGAAGCCAGTTCTTTTTGACTGAGTGAATACAGGGGGAAAAGGTATTACATTTGTTTATGGTATAGAATATTTGTTTAATGATGCAAAGATGTGTTCTGTTCTTTTATGTTGTATTTGTTTAACTTTGTAAGGCTGTGTTACTTTGCCTGCCTAAAACACCTGATTGGTCCAATAAAGAGCTGAATGGCCAATAAAAGCAGGAAAGAGAAATGGGTGGGGTTGTGGGGCAGTGAGAATACATAGGAAGAAAACTCTAGGGAAGAGCTAGGAGTGAGGAGGAGAGGAGGAGGGATGCTAGGGCCAGCATCTGCCTCCTGAGTGCTAGGATTAAAGGCCTGCATCACCACCACTTGACTTAAGGGAAAAAAAATTTATTAACTAAAAGTAAGGGAAAACGTTTAGGCGGGGAGGGAGGGGGATGTGGAAGTAAGAAAAAAATGACTTTTTCAAGTGGTGGCTCACACCTGAAATGCTAGCTCTGGGGAGGCTAAGGCAGAACTGCTATGGGCTGGTGGGCCAGTGTGGGCCACGTCGCCGGAGTCTGTCTTAACTTTTTACACAGTCGGTGGGGGTGCCCTGTAGTCCCAGCACTCCACTGTCCCATGAGTTTGAGGCCATTGTGTCTGACTGTCTCAAAACAACAAAATGTGTACGTGTGCGTGTGCGTGTGCGTGTGCGTGTGTGTGTGTGTGTGTGTGTATGATGAGTCTGGAAAGTGTTTCAGATTTTGAAATGGACAGTAAATGAATTCTCTCCTTTTTCAGCTGAAGAAATCTTAGGCCCCCCTTTGACTTGCACAGGTGAATGAAAACTGGGCTCCTCTCCAGGGTTTTTAGCTGCTGCTGAAGGCTTCTGCCCAAGGGTTGTTGCTAGAACTCAGCTTTCCTTGCTCTTTGTTTCCCCCTGCAGGTAAAAACTGAAGGTGCCCCACTTCCTGGTAACGGCGGGAGAAACATCCCCCTCTGGTGGCCAAGGCCAGAATTGAACTGGAGTGGGCCTTACATAGTGGTTCTCAACCTGTGGGTCACGACGCTTTCACTGGGGTGGCCAACGACCATTGGAAAACACAGAGATATACATTATGATTCAAAACAGAAGTAAATTTACAGTTATGAAGTAGCAGTGAAAATAATTTTATGGTTGGGGGTCACCACAACATGAGGAACTCATATTAAAAAGTGGCAGGATCAGGAAAGCTGAGAACCACGGGACTACTGTGGCTGCACTTGTTCTCTACAGGGTTCACATTGTCCTCTTTCCTTAGAGAGGGGCCTGGTCTTGGCAGTTCCCAGTTTCATAAAGTGTATGACCTATGTATGTTTCCAAGGAGCGCATTCACACAGTGCCAACACAGTGCCCACAGTGTTCCTTTGTCAACTAAAGCAATAAATTTTTAAAACATTTTTTTACTTCATGTGTATGAGCATTTTGCCTGTGTATAAATGCACCACATACATGCTTGAAGTCCGCAAAGGTCAGACGAGAGTATCAGCTCTTCCAGAACAGCAGTTACATTTATGAGCTACCATGTAAGTGTTCGGAACAGAGCCCAGGTTTTCTGCAAGAGTAGCAAGTGCTCTTAACCACTAAGGTACCCACTCCAGCCCCATTAAATACGATATTTTTTTCCTCTGATATTTGAACAATGGTTATTTGTTATCTGAACTACAACAATCCTATGGTCAAATCAGCAAAACCTTCAAAGTGGGGTGAGGTTATAGCTAAGTGGCAAACACTTGCACAGCAGTGTTTAGTCCAAGGTGCTGAAGAAGAAAACTTGAAATAAACTAAAATACTTAGTAAGGTAATAAGGCAGTGTTCCCCGTTGGGGGGAGGAGGCAAGGAGAAAGGGCTTTTTTATGTTTGTTTGTTTGTTTTTTCAAGACAGGGTTTCTTTGTTCAGCCCGGGTTGTCCTGGAACTCTCTTTCTAGACCAGAATGGCCTCAAACTCGCAGAGATCCATACACCTCCACTGCCCATTGAGAAAGGGCTTTGAGAGGGATCTGTTTTTCTAAGTAGGCCAGGTTGACCTTTAACTCAAAAGCTTCCTGTTCCATTCTCCTGAGTGCTGGGATTGAAGTGTGTGCCACCATACTTAGCTGACCACGTTAATTTTTTATACAAATTTTTAAAAAAGGGTCTTAAAGGGATTAAAGCAGTGGTGGCACACGCCTTTAATCTCAGTACCCGGGCTGATCTGAGTTCGAGGCCAGCCTGGTCTACAGATCGAGTTTCAGGATAGCAAGAGCTACACAGAAAAACCCTGTCTCGAAAAACCAAAAACCAAACCCAACCAAAACAGATCAACTTGCAGCAATTTTCCTTGGCCTTTCAAGGTTACAGGTGTGAGTCACTGTGCTTGGTTTATACAAAAATCTTAGAGAGGAGGAGTGAGGAACTCAGAACCAAAACACAACAGAAAAACCCAGTGCTCTGCCTTCACATGCTTGTTCATAAGGACTGATGGAACCCAAGCCCTGTGTCAGACCTAGGACGATAGAGACAAAAAGGCACTGCCACAGCACTAAAGGACCTTGGCAGGAGCTGGTCTCAACCACACCAGCGTCGTGTCTGGTCACGGCAGGCTTGTGAAGAAAAGCTGAGATGCTAAGGGAAGGGGCTAAGTCTTTTTACCCAGGGTTAGCATGGCCAGTGTTTAGATAAGGGGGGGAAAGCAATATGTCCTCCCCTCCTTCTGCAAAGCCTGGCGAGCCTGGCTTCTGTGAGCCACACTCCTCTAAAAGAAACTAGTGTGCTGTAGGCAGAAGACGGGCTGTAGAGGGTGACAAGTGCGGTTCCAGCAGAGCATCACTGACCAGTGTTCTTCGTTTCTGAGAGAGCTTGTGTTTCTCAACGCCCTTGGCTTCTGCAGTCCCTCCTGAAGACTGAGTACGTGTTCTGCATGGACAAGAAGCTGTGATAGGTGACAAGCCCCCCAACCATGATCCACAGAGCATGCCCCCCGCAAGGTTTCTCTATGTAACCCTGGCTGTCTGAAACTCGCTCTGTAGACCAGGCTGGCTCAAACTCACAGAGATCCACGTGACTAGGCCTTCTGATCGCTGATACTGCCTGGCTCCCCCTTCCTTTTTAAGCTATGTGTGTGTATTTGTGCGTGAGTCTGAGCATGTGGAATGCTCAGGCACTGGCATGGTTCAGAAGAGGGCATTGTTTAATGGCCGATAGCTTTGGAGTCCTGGCATCTGAGGTTTCAAAAGGACCAGCTTTGGGCAAATCATTTAACCTCCTTAAGTCAAATTAATTGTCTCCTACAGAAACAGATAATTCTTACTTTGTTTCTCATAGTTTTGTAAAGTTTAAATATGAGTGAGATATACCTCAGTGACAGAATATGTGTGAGATTCAGGTTCAATCTCCAATACTGGTTTTTGTTTTGTTTTGTTTTCAAGATAAGGTTTCTCTGTGTAGCCCTGGCTGTCCTGGAACTTGTTCTGTAGAGCAAGCTGGCCTCAAACTCACTGATATCAGACTGCTTCTGCCTCCTGAGTGCTGGGATGAAATGCATGTGCCACCACCTCTGGCTTATTGTTGTTAAAAGACACTTATCGGAGAGCAACAAGATACAATGTAACAACTTTATCTGCTTATTGGGTTAAATTAATACCTTTCTCTCAAGATCAGTCACTATGCCAAATTCTGTTTTTTTTTTAATAATTTTATGGTTTAATTAACTTTATTTCATGTGCATTGGTGTGAAGGTGTCAGATCCCCTGGAACTAGATCTTCAGACAGTTGTGAGCTGCCATGTGGGTGCTGGGAATTGAACCTGGGTCCTCTGGAAGAGTAGTTAGTGCTCTTAACCACTGAGCCATCTCTCCAGCCCCGCCAAATTCTGTTTTAAAAAATGTATTCATTTATTTACTTATTTTTGAGATGGTTCTTGGTATGTATCCTGGGTCATGAAAGAAACCAGGATGGCCTGGTAGTGATCTTCCTCCCTTTGTTTCCTGAGCCCTGGGATTACTAGCATAAACCATTGTGCCTAGCTTTTTTCTCCTTTCTTTCTTTCTTCCTTTCTTTCTTTCTTTCTTTCTTTCTTTCTTTCTTTCTTTCTGTCTGACTGTCTTTCTTTCTCTCTCTCTCTCTCTCTCCTTCCCTCCTTCTCTCTCTCTCTCTCTTTCTTTTATTTTTGGTTTTTTGAGACAGGGTTTTTCTGTATAGTATTGGACCCTGTCCTGAAACACACTCTGTAGAACAGGCTTGGCTCAGACTCACAGAGATCCACCTGCCTCTGTCTCCTGAGTGCTGGGATTAAAGGTGTGCGCCACTACTGCCCAGCTTTTGTCTTTACTTTTTGAGATAAGGTCATACTATGTATTTCAGTATGCTCTTGAATTTGTAAGCCTCCTGCCTCAGTCTCCTGAGTCATAGGTAGAATTACAGGGATGCACTAAATGCCTGGTTAGAATTCTGTTTTGATTTTTTTGAGACAGGCTTTCTCTGTGTAGCCTTGGCTGTCCTGAAACTTGCTCTGTCTACCAGGCTGGTTTCAAATTCATAGAGGTCCACCTGCCTCTGCCTCCCGAAAAATTCTGCTCTTGATCATACTGTAACCACTATGAAAGGGAAAATAATTAGGAAAACTTTGTAGATCTCTAGAAATCAGGAGAAACTTCCAAATGGAAAAGTTCAGTAGGTGATAGCTGTTAACTTTGACATAAAAACTAGATTTAACCAAAATGAAAACCAAGCACACCCAGTAGAGACACAACCAAAATAGATGCTCATTATTTTATTTATTTTTAATTTCTTTTTTTTTCTTTCTTTCTCTCTCTCTCTCTCTCTCTCTCTCTCTCTCTCTCTCTCTCTCTTTTTGTTTTTTTGAGACAAGGATTCTCTGTGGCTTTGGAGCCTGTCCTGGAACTAGCTCTTGTAGACCAGGCTGGCCTCGAACTCAGAGATCCGCCTGCTTCTGCCTCCCGAGTGCTGGGATTAAAGGCGTATTTTTAATTTCTAAGTACTTTTCTTATTTAAAATTTGTTTGGGGGAGAACCATCTCTACAGCTCCCTCCAGCCTCTAATTTTTTTAATTCACTCCCTCCCTCCCTCCCTCCTCTCTCTCTCTGCATGCATGTATACTAATACAAGCCACACTACACAGATCAGAGGACAACTTGTTGGGATGAGTGTTCTCTTTCCACCACATGGGACTTGGGATCAGACTCGGATTATCAGGCAATCCTTAACTTGATGAGTTATCTCCCAGGCTCTCCCCTTCTTATTTTCCAAGACAGGTTTCTCTGTATAACCCTAGCTTTCCTGGAACTCACACTGTAGATTAGGCTGGCCTCAAACTCAGAGCTTCACCTGCCTCTGCTTCCTGAACACAGGGGCTAAAGGTGTGCACCACCACTGCCCAGTTATGCTCCCCTCTTTTTAGAAACGATTTACACCCACCCTCAAGGAAGAGTGGAAAATATTTACATTTCTATCTCAATGGTGGTGAAAACTCAGTTATTTAACTGACTGAAGGGAATGGTTCCTCAAGAGTTTTTCTTGGTATTGAGTGACTTCCACAGACATTCCTCTAAAGTAGCATGTAGGGATATGCGAACAAGAGGAGAAAAACCCATGGGAGAACCATTCCCTGAGGAAATAGAAAAATCAAAGGTCTCTTTTCTCAGGTTCTTCTTACATTCTGTATGCTAAGCTATGATCTGTCCATCGTGTAGTCCCTCACTAAGGTCTGGAGGAGGAAACCCAGACAGTGTGTCACTACATATAGCTGGAAGAAGAGGATGGTGAATAAATATTTCATATTGCCACCAAATCAGCTCATAGAAATTATATTGTGCTTCCTTCCTGTGGAATGAAGACCCTGAGTCTGTTTCATATTCTTTGTGTTGCTGGGGGATCCAGGACCTGGCACATTCTAGCTACAGCCCCAGCCTTATTACATATTTTTTTAATAGATAATAAGTTTTCTAGATTATGTTTTATTGGATAACAACTCTCTTTTTCAACCTGTTGCTTCTTTCTTGTAGACTAATTTTTTTTTTCAAGACAGGGTTTCTTTGTGTAGCTTTAGAGCCTGTAGACCAGGCTGGCCTCAAACTCACAGAGATCTGCCTGCTTCTGCATTCCCAGCGCTTGGATTACAGGTGTGAGCCACCATTCCCGCCTTTGTAACCTTTTTCTATCAAGGCAGCAGACCCTGAAAGTTTAGAGTTGAGATGATCCTCCAATACTGGGAATGAGCACAAGGCGGGAAAATAACATTCATTAGACACGGAATGCTTCTTATATACAAGAGTTGTGAGAAGACGCTTCGCTGTTTTTTTTTTTTTTTTTTTTTTTCTTTTGGTTTTGGTTTTTGGAGACAGGGTTTCTCTGTGTTGTAGCCCTGGCTGTTCTGGAACTAGCTCTTGTAGACCAGGCTGGCCTTGAACTCACAGAGATTCGCCTGCCTCTGCCTCCTGAGCGCTGTAATTAAAGGCGTGCGCCACCACCGCCCGACTTTAAGACGCTTCGCTTTTCAATCTTTAGCTGAGACCATGTATCTAACGATAAAGCACGCCTGCACTTTTGGCAGCACGTAACGTTCCTACTGGACTGGAGTCAGTCCCAATTCTATTACAACTGTTTCTGTATCACTGACTCTGTAGCGCTGGTGCCCTAGCCTAAAGAACAGAGACCAGCTGATGGTGCAGCGGTCTGGATCAGTGTCATTTCCCACTCTGGAAGTACTCAAGTCCTCCCCGCCCTCGACCCGGCCAGGTGCTACCTCGGCTTGGAGAAACTGTAGTAACGAGTCTCCGGGTTGGCCATGACTTTGGAGCAGAAGCAAACTAGCTCCGTTGCAGTAGTGTACAGTCCGTTGCTATGGAGACCTGCCCCCAGCGGCCTCCGCGGTGAGGGCGGGGTCACGGACGAGACACTCCTCCAGCCCCCCCAAGAGCACTCTAGAGAAAAGCCAAGAAGTAAAGGAAGGTTCGGACCCAGGGACAGGATGTTCTGAGAACCAATTAGTGCAATAAGTTTGATATCAGACACAGAACTGAGGCAGGAGAATAAATTGAGACCGTGGTCGTGGGAGGTGAGCTTCGAGGCCTGGTCACTTGGCTGGCTGGGAATGGTAGTTTCCAGTGGCTCGTAGTCTCCGTTGTACGGGCTTGTAGGTGAGCAGGTTTGTACTATATCTCCCGAAGTTCTCCAGGAACTCGCGTTGGCCTGCGTCTAGAGCGCTCTGTATTGTGGGATATGTAGTCTAATATCTGGCAAAGCATAGTTGTGTCCAAAGAAGGGTTCACGGATTCGGACTCAGTTTCCCTACGGCCCTGGGATGCTCACAGGCCATTGGCTGAGTAAGGCAGATCTTGTTGCACTCCTCCCCGCCCCCAGTGACACAATAGCAGCTCCCTCCAAGATGGCGGCGGCGACGACAGACCCGGGAGCTGGGAATCCGCAGACTGGGGACTCCTCCGGTGGGGACGCAGGGGGCGGGCTACCGTCACCCGGGGAGCAGGAATTGAGCCGGCGCCTGCAGCGCTTGTACCCTGCTGTCAATCAACACGAAACGCCACTGCCGCGATCCTGGAGCCCCAAGGACAAGTACAACTACATCGGCCTCTCCCAGGGAAACCTCCGTGTCCACTACAAAGGTATCAGCGGGTCTGGCCGCTGGGAGACAAGTCCAGATTGTTGCAAGGAGGCTGTGACCATCATGTCCCTTTCTTTGCCTGGATTCTCTGGTTGGGCCTTTGCCCAGCGGAACGTCCAGAGTAGAGGGATTGGCCAGGCCATGGTTTACCTGCTTCCTTTCCTCTGTCCTGAAACAGCCGACTTTAAGAGAACTACAGTTAAATGTCCTAAACCAGTGTTGGACAAGACCTTCCACTTTAGGGCCTCCCTTCTTGTCTTGAACTGGCTCCAACCTCAGCTAGGCCCTTTACCATGGCTTAGTTTCGGTAATGTTTGGAAAAAGGTGGTAACAGTCTCACAGGCGGTGGTGCATGCATGGGCTGCCTGCCTGCTAGTCTTCCCAGACTGACCTGGGGGTTGTGTGCTAAAGTTGTTGGTAGTGGTGACTTCCATTTCCACCACTTCCTTCCCCGGGTTCCATGCTGGTTGGATTCTAGAAAGACAGACAGCAGTGTTCAGAGTCTCACATGTACCTCAGTTGCCTACATGTACCCTTGTTTTGTTATGGAGGACAGTATCATGGTCAGGACACTTGGTTGGTCTGGGGTGGAGCTGATCTAAAGGTGGGAGGCTTTTGTGTTTACTCAATTTCTTGGACAGTACAAGAACTTCTCTGGCAAAGGAGGGTTGAAGTTACCATGGCACAGAGATAAAGGAGGCTTATTTTTGCATTTTTCTGGTGTTGACATTCCTTCTTTGCCTTTTTACATCAGGTCATGGCAAAAATCACAAAGATGCAGCCTCGGTTCGTGCCACTCACCCCATCCCTGCCGCCTGTGGTATTTACTATTTTGAAGTGAAGATTGTCAGCAAAGGAAGAGATGGGTAAGGCCCTCTTTACTATCCTTTTCCCCGACTCAACACAGAGCTGGTGTTCCGTCTTGTCAGAGTTTGAAGTTCCTGACTGGTATTAGTGACTGAGGTTAGCCCGCTGACCCACTTGGATCTGGGCTACCTCTCCCCTGTGAACGTGGTCTGGTTAGTCTAAACAGTGGGCCTTGATAGCAGTAGGCACATTGTAGGTTGAGCAGAGGACATTTCTTTTTTTAAAGTATTGTAACTAGATAGTAACAGATCAGGGATATAAGTAACAAGTATACATTAACAATTCAGAGGCCAAATGAGGTTTCCCCTGGTGTTTGTGACTTCCCTCCTTTTGAGGTTGAGCTTCTTTTTTATGGCATTTAGTCATGTAGAGGCCTCAGTAAACTTCAAAGGAATAGTAGAGTCTGTGTAGCATTCATCAAAGCTGTGGTGGCCACTGTCATCTGGATAAACAGTGTAGGCATGGTCAGAGTCAGGTGACCTTGCTGCTCATAAACTTGTTTTTCAGTTCAGGGACTTGAACACCAGTTGGACCAGCTTTAGGAAGGTCTTATTAAAGTCAGCATTAGGGAGACTCCCTATTTTAGGGTGACTTAAGCAGACACAAGGCATCAGAGGGGACATCTTTTCTTCTTGGTTTTTTGAGAGAGGGTTTCTCTGTGTAGCTTTTAAGCCTGTCCTGGAACTCGCTCTGTAGACCAGGCTGGCCTTGAACCTACAGAGATCCACCTGCCTCTGCCTCCGGAGTGCTGGGCTTAAAGGCGTGCACCACCACTGCCCGGCTCATTGCCTTCTTCCTTATTCTCCCAGTCTCCTTTTCCCCCTAGTAAATAATAAAACAGGTGTTCAAGCTATGAGATAATGTGACTATAACTATCTTGGGACAGGCTTTTTAAATCAGACCTTAGGTTTGTTATGGGAAGTTTGCAAACCCTGCCAATGACATTCATATGGACCTGAGTGTGTGTTTTTGAGCATTTGGGATAATTTTTTTCTCCTAACTGTGTCACTTGTGTTGTGTGCAAAATGCCAGGTTTAGAAACTGAGACTGAACTGAGTGTGATGACACAGGCCCTTCATCCCAGCACTTGGGAGAAGAAGCAGGCATAGCTCTGTGAGTTTGAGGCCAGCTTGGTCTACAGAGCGAGTTCTCTGTCTCAAAACAAAAAGCAAAAATGAAGCTTAGTCTGGGGAAGGACTGTTGGAATCAGAACCTCCCTGATTTCTCAGTGACTTTGTGGCTTCCCAGCCAAGGAGGACTCCTGTGAGTGTGGGCACATCTTGGGGCTTGTCTCTTTATTGTCATTCTGGGAAGTTCATTAAGCATCTAAACTGCCTTTACCTTAACATTCAGTGACTTTAAAATTTTCATTCTGGGAAGCTGTTGCATCTTTAGCTTTCATTTCCATCTGCTTCGTTTGCAGATAGGAAACTTGCATTTTGGAAGACTGAAAAACTTTTTAATATTTCTTTCCATCATCTGGTAGAACATATCTAATGTGTTTAAACCAGTGTCAATGAGAATGACCTCTTAAAATCAAATACAATTACAGTGTTGACTGAGATGCTGGTGTTGGACTCTGATGTTGCCAAGGAGACTGAGGGGCGTATTTCTTAAACCCATAGGGAGGAAAATGTGTCTTCTCTGTAGCCCTTTTTCATAGATAAGGGCTGAGCTAGTGAGAAACAACAGCTTTTCAGAAGGGGAGTGTTTAAACTTAGAGCTCTGGATTCCTTAAACTGGCTTTTTAAATTTCAGTGGCTCTTGAGAAGAAAGCTCTGTGTGCGACTGTATGACTGTGGTGTTATCTACAAGTCTAAAAATAGTGAAAGCCAGGCATGGTGGTGCATGTGTTTAGTCATGGGACTGTGGAGGCTGAGGCAGGTGGGTCTCTCTGAATTTAAAGCCAGACTGGTTTATATGGCAAGTCCCGGACCAACCAGGGCTGCATAATGAGACCTTGTTTCCACGAAATGAGGAGTATATTTCTCTGCTTCTTTCCCCAGCATTTTTTTTTCTTTTCCCTCTTTAAATAACAAAGTTTTGTATATTCCAGGCTGGCTTATAACTTCTTAAGTGGCCAAAGGATGATCTTGAACTCATGGTCCTCCAGCCTTCACTTTCCCAATGCTAGGATTACAGATCTATGCTACCCCATTTGGTTTATCTAGTGCTGGGAATTGAACCCCATACACACTAGGAAGCCCTCTGCCAACGGAGTGACGATCTTGTGCCCTAGTCTCAGTATTTTTGCATATGGCAAATACAGTTGTTGAGTTGGCTGGAAGCCTCAATCGTATAAAAGTCATGTGAGTCTGTAGTGGCTTGCTTCAGTTGACAGACAGCTAAAGTAGTAAGCTGGTGAGAGAGTATATGCTGGCTCCCCACAGCTTTCTGGAATCCTTGAAAGACTCTTTGTGGCTGAGATGTCAGTTGTTGGTATGCGCCATGCAGTATAGTTCAGATTTGGTTTTTGGGGAAGCCAACAGAAGTTGTAGGATAGGCAGACACTGACTCTTCCCCCTTGGTGTTGGAGATAGATTTCTGACCCAGGTCTGAAGGACAGGCAGACATCCACTCCTCCCCATCAGTGTTGGAGATACATTTCTGACCCAGGTCTCATTGATGTCCTCAGCATTAGCTGTAGCTATTGGCTTTGTAGCCTTCTCTGTTGTCTCATTTGAGCCTAATAGCATCTCTAGAAAATGGCTGGAGTAAATGGTGATAAACTTGTTTTGTGGGTGAGTCCTTGAGCTGTTTGGTGGCCATGACTGCAGGGCTTACGATGTGCAATAGAATAGCCTAACCTGTCAGATGTCCTTGCCTGATCCCAGACACGTGCCTGGGCTGTTGCTGACTTTTCGCTGCACGACTGCTATTGCATTCCTTCTCTGGGCTAGTGTGCAGGAACATCCTGCTGGATCTGCAGGGTCACAATGTCAAGGGACAGGACTGACGTGTGTAGACACCGGAGGCTAGAGGAGCAGGGCATGCTATGTGCTGGCCTTGACTGACTTCTTTTCCCATTGACTCTGTAATCTTGTTTTTCTGTAGAGTTGTGTGTTCCAAAGGTATTTATGAGTCAATTTTTTGTTGTCGTGGTTGACTTAAGTGATTTTATGTTTTTATTTTTAGTTACATGTGTGTGTGTGTGTGGTTGGGTATGTGCATGTGAGCAGAATATGATGACAGATCCCCTGGACCTGGAATTACAGGTAGCTGTAATCTGCCTGACATGGTGCTGGGAATCGAACTCAGGTCAGGTCCTCTGGAAGAGCACCGATGCTCTTATTGACTGAGTGCTTTCTCTAGCCCCTCACAGAATGGTTTTGTTTCTTTACTTTAGGTGGTGATATTTTGTTTGTTTGTTTGGTTTTGGTTTTTTGAGACAGGGTTTCTCTGTGTAACAGCCCTAGCTGTCCTGGAACTAGCTCTTGTAGACCAGGTTGAGACAAAGATCCGACTGCCTCTGGCTCCCAGGTACTGGGGTTAAAGGGTGCATAATACCCCCTGACTGGGTGGGGATTCTTTTGAGTCAGTTTTGCTTTGTGCTTCAGCCTTAAACAAGTGTCAGTCCTGCTGCCCAGACTCCTAAGTGCCACAGAAAGGCTTATTTCAAGTGGTTTATAGTTTTCTTCCTTTTCTTTTTTTTTTTCATCCCGATGTGGCAAATATAAGAGAGCAGACGCAAAGACAGCAATAGATCAGCCTTGTCCACAGGGAGCCTGTGGCCTACTCAGTGCAGAGTGGACCTGAGAAGAGCCCTTTATAAGGGGAGGCAGAGCTTGGGCACTGCAGCGAGGGATGAGTAGGAGTTCCCAGGAGGTACTACCCATGGATCCATGAGTCTTGTCCGTAATTAGCTCCATGCCAGGGCACGGGGCTTTCTGGACTCTTCCCGTTTAGGAGGAGGACTCTGTAGAAGGAGGTAAGAGCTTGGCATAGATTGGTTGACTTTGGCTGGATTTTGTCAAGTCATCAGAGTTGTGAACCTTGGGAGTAGGTCTGATAGGGTGAGGAGATGTCTCAAGCCCTGCCAGGGCTGACCCTAGGAGATAAGGAACATCTAGGTTGGTCTTTCCAGAAAGTTAAGTAGGCACATTATGGACCTGTGGGTGTCCCCAGCTTTTAGTGATGACACATGGAGGGTGTGGCTGTCCTGGCTGACAGATGCTTCAGTGTGACCCTCAAAATAGACTGTAACATCATCCTGGTGGCGGAGGCCTCCTGACATGTGATGGGTGACTCTACCCAAGAAGAGCAGACTTAGCCTAGAGCACTAGGTAGTGTAGGGAGAGGTGGGGTCCCCGAATAGGTTACAGTCAACCAACTCTTGCTTGCTTGGTCATGTAGCAGTACACTCACCCATTCATGCCATACACCAGGATGAACACTGATTGTTTGTCCTAGGTATGGGCTCCAGGAACACAGACACAAGGCCTTTCTAGAGACAAGAGGGATACGCCCCTGTGTGTGACCTCACAGGGGCAGAGAAATTGTTAGCCCATGGTATGTGCCCTATCTGGTTGGCCCCGAGGTTACGTTTCCTTCTACACCCCTGAGTTTAGGAGATGCTTCATAGAAGAGATGGTGACGAAAAGTGGAAAGAGCAGCTGGAATGCTCAAGGTGAACAAAGTGAGAAGCAGATGCTTCGAGCAGAAGACACATAGAAAGATGTGTAGGCTGGCCTGGGAGGGTGACTTATGCTTGTGATCCTAACACTCATGTGGCAGAGGCAGGAAGATTGAAACTTGAGCTCAGCTTGGCTTCAAGGATAGCCTGGGACTACAGAGAGTCCATGTTTGTTTGGGGGAGAAAAAATACTCTGGACCAGGACTGAGTAAGTAGGGGCCAGATGGAAAACCCCTTGTGTATTGTGCCCAAAGATTTTGGACTTTGTTTTGAGGGCAGTTGTGTGTACAGACTCTGGCTAGGGCAGAAGACACCGGCGTCTGATCTACCAGGCATCTGCTCAGAGTCTTGTCCATGTGGGCCAGTGGTTTAGGTCCTTCACCCAGAGCGTGATTTTCTTATAGAGTGGTCCTTTCAGAGGGAGAGTGACTCTCTGTTTATAATTGTGTGGTGGTTTGATTTTGCCAGCATCTCATTCAAAGCCATCCAAGCATTTCTGTCTCATGAGTTAGGGTCACCCAAAATGATTTTCTATGGAGACTAGAGTCACTCTATCTTAAAGATCTTACTATCATCTTTTTGGTCTTAAAAACTATCAAGTCTAGAGACAGCCTGCAGCTGGGCCTCTCATTCAGGATACCCTCCTCTCATTTCGGTCTCTGTGCATGGTTCAGTGCTGTTGAAGCTCCGTGTTTATCTGTGGACTGGCTAATGTCTTCTCGTATGTCCCGAGGAGTAGGTGCCAGTGGTAGTGGAGTCCTGTTCTCCCTGACCATCCCAAAGCTGGGGGACTACAAGTGACTGCTGAGTTTTAGGCTGCATTTTTCCTCGAGTTCCAAACACTGTTGTTTCCAGTGATATGGAAATACGTGGGCTATGGAGCCTCCTGGGGTGATATATGATTTACCTGTATTGTGGGTGAAAACTAGTTTGGGTATCTTGAGGTGTAGCTCTGGCATGGGTTGAGAAAGAGGAAATTACTTTTCTGGTGGGGACTCCCTGCTCATTTCCAATTGCCATCTTCATCCAACTATGAGCTCAAAATGGGGAGTATGGTACTTTTTGTTTTTATTTCGTTTTTCGAGACAGGGTTTCTTTGTGTAGCCCTGGCTGTCCTGGAACTAGCTCTGTAGACCAGGCTAGCCTTGAACTCACAGAAATCTGCCTGCTTCTGCCTCCCGACTGCTGGGATTAAAGGCTTGTGCCACTACTGCCTGGCAGCACTTGAATTTTTTAGGTTACTATTTATTTTATTTTCTTGTTCGTGTGTGTGTGTTTGCATTACACCACATGTGTCGAAGTCAGAGGACAACTTAAAGGAATAGGTTTTCATCCATCATGTGAGTCCTGGGAATGGAACTCAGGTTATCAGACTTTTCAGCAAGCTCCTTTACAAACTGAGCCATATCATTGCCCCATGGGTGATGGTGGTAGTGGTTGTTTGTTTGTTTGTTTGTTTTTCTTTTACTGTTTTTGGAGACGAGGTCTCACTATGTGGCCTTGGCTGACCTAGACCAAGCTGAGCTCAAACTCATAGAGATCCATCTACAGCACCATACTCTGGCCCCATGGTTTTTTTTTTTTGTTTTGTTTTTTGGGTTTTTTGAGACAGGGTTTCTCTGTGGCTTTGGAGGCTGTCCTGGAACTCGCTCTTGTAGATCAGGCTGGTCTCGAACTCACAGAGATCCACCTGCCTCTGCCTCCCAAGTGCTGGGATTAAAGGCTTGCGCCACCACTGCCCGGCTCCCCATGGGTTCTTTATAAGTTAAATCTTACTTGGTCAAGGGTCAGCCTCTAGGGAAATTCCTAGGAGAAATTCCTATACTTTCCTCCTCACATTCCTGTTGCTTCTTCAGTCTCTGGAATGCTTGGTTTATTTCTGTAGATGGGTTGGTACAAAGGGGAAAATCCCAGTTAGAGGGGGAGAGAGCTGATCTCAGTGCAGAGATGTCTCTTTGACCCTCTGAATCCATACAGAATGTCTTCATAGCTCCAAGACTGCCAGTGTTTTGGTTGTGACCAAAATGTGGAGCGATGGCTGATTTCCGGACTGGAGGACTTGGTGATCGAGCAGTGATAGAGCCTTTTTGTCCCCAAGATGTTAGAACAAGATGCCCTGGGCTGTGTAGGAATCTGAGCTGGGCCAAGAAAGTTCTTCCCACTGCTCTCTTGCCTCTCTCCTTGTCTTAGAAGGCATCTTGAGATTTCAGGAAACTTTATAGGGCAGTGTGCTGGCTAGTTTCATATCAACTTGACACAAGCTAGAGTCGTCTGAGAGGAGGGAGCTTCAATTGAGAAAATGCTTCCATAAGATCAGGCTGTAGGCAAGCCTGTAGGGCATTTTCTTTTTTCTTTGTCTTTTTTTTTAATTTTTAAATTTTTTTCATGTGCATTGGTGTTTTGTCTGCATGTATGTCTGTATGAAGGTGTCGGATCCCCTGGAATTAGAGTTACAGTTGTGAGCTGCCATGTGGGTACTGGGAATTGAACCTGGGTCCTCTGGAAGAGCAGCCAGTACTCCTAACCACTGAACATCTCCTTAAATAGTGATTTTGCTGAAGAGTCTGACCCATTGTGGGTGGGGCCATCCCTGGGCAGGTGGTCCCGAGTTCTGTAAGAAAGCAGACTGAAGCTAGGACCAGTGGCCTTTAATCCCAGCACTCTGAAGGCAGAGGCCGGTGGATCTCTGTGAGTTCAAGGCCAATCTGGTCTATAGAGCGAATTCCAGGACAGGCTCCAAAACTACGTGAAACCTGTCTTGATAAACAACAACAGCAACAACAAAAGGCAGACTGTGGAAGCCATGGGGAACCAGCCATAGCAGCACTGTGTCCATGACCTCTGTGTCAGTTCCTGCCTCCAGGTTCCTCCTTTGTTTGGGTTCCTGTTCTGACTTTCTTCAGTGATTAATAGTGATTTGGAAGTGTAAGCCAAATAAACCCTTTCCTCCCCAAGTTGCTTTGCTCCTGGTGTTTCATCACAGCGATAGTAACCCTGACCAGGACAGTCAGGAATGACAAATGTCAGGGCTCAAATACACCCTGAGACCCTCAGCTTCCGGGGCATACAAGGATAACAGCATCCATTCTGGTCCAGACAGAGCCCCAGGATTTTTCTTAATTACAGTATACTAGGGAGTAGAAATTTTTTGGTCACAGTTTGAACGTGAGATGAAATCCACCAGCCTCAGGGCAGAGGTGATTGGAGGTGAGAAGCAGACAGCAGAGAAAGGGTAGTTGGGTCTAGATGGTCCGAGGGCTCAGGACAGGACAGTGCCAAGGTAGAGTTGTATCAAGAAGAGGCTTGGTTACATTCTACTAACAAAGTCATATCTCACTTAAGTAGAAAGTCAGTCCGTAGTTGGCATGTACCATTTTTATACATTGTTCTGGTGTCGATAGGACTGTGGTGCTGGCTGCTTATCAGTGGTTATATTTACTTTGTTTATTTATTTTTGAAACACTGTTTCTCTTAACAGCCCTGGCTGTCTCAGAATTGCTCTATAGACCAGGCTTGCCTTGAGCTCAGAGATCCACCTGCTTCCTGAGTGCTGGGATAAAAGCGTGTGCCACTACCTCCTGGCAAGACTTGTTTTTAAGACTGTTGACCATTTAGAGAAGGAGCCCAGGGGCTGGAGAAATGGGTCAGAGGTTAAGAGCATTGGCTGCTCTTCCATAGGTCCTGAGTTAAATTCCCAGCGCCCACATGGTGGCTCACAGCCATCTATAATGGGATCTTATGCTCTCTTCTGTCATGCAGGCATACATGCAGATAGAACACTGTATACATAATAAATAAATAAATAAATATTTAAAAAAAAACAAAAACAAAGCAAAACAAGAGGAGCCCATGTCTGAGCAACCTAGAGACATCTATACTCTAAGCCACCTTTCTCTATGGGACATCTCGACTGAGGCCTTTTTGCGTTTTGGATTGTTCTCCCCTCCCCCCAATAGTGCTGGGGCCGATCATACCCCTCCTCTAAGTGAGCTGCATGGCTTCCTGGCAGTGGGCTATGGTTGCTAGAGGAACAAAATGCACATAGTAGTTGGTGCCATGATGGTCTGTGGTTTTGAGTGGGCTCATCAGACTATGAAATAAAATCCCCAGTGCCAAATATCAGCTCTCATTTCAGACCTAGTTCGTGTTTTGTAGCCACTGCCCTAGAGTCTTCTCTGTTATTGAAGCCATTGATTTCTTTTATCTGGGGCAAGCTCTAATAGGAAGAAGATTGCCAGTCTGATGAGCTATGGCTGAAGTGTTAGACATCAAGATGAAACTGTCAGGTGATCTCCCCAGAGGTCTTTGGAGAGCTGGACCTTTGTTTTTTATTTTTAAAGACAGGTTTCTCTATGTAGACCTGGCTGTCCTGGAACTCACTCTGAAGAACAGGCTGGCCTTGAATTCAGAGATCTACCTGCCTCTGCCTCCCCAGTACTGGGTGTAAAGGTGTGATGCTTGAAGCCAGCCCCACCCCCCCTTTTTTTGAATTAGAGAAGATAGACTCATAGTTTACCATGGCTACCCAGAGCTGTCTCTGTACCAAGGCTTAGGCCTTTTGTTTCTTCCTTTGCATCACTTCCTACCAGAGCTATCCTATTAATAGAACTTTTAAGTCTAAAGCCTTGAAGTCCTGTAGTAAAATATATTGGTTCCTTTACCTTATAGAGTCATTATTATTCTTTGTTGTTTTGTTTTTTGAAACAGGGTTTCTCTGTGTAACAGCCCTAGCTGTCCTGGAATTAGCTCTGTAGACCAGACTGGCCTTTAATTCACAGAGATCTGCCTGCCTCTGCTTCCCGAGTGCTGGTATTAAAACCGTGCACCACCATTATTTAAAGTGCTCATAAGATCCACCTTCTACTAGACGGTTTTGACCCACGCCTTTAATCCTAGCTTTGGAGTTCGAGGTCAGCTTGGTCTACAGACCAAGTTTTAGGACAGCCAGGGCTACACAGAGAAACCCTGTCTCAAAACCAAAACCAACCAAACAAAAAACTCTACCTTTTCTCTGAGAAGAAATTGAGAGACAGTGAGAAGAGCTGGGCCTGTGGTTTGACTATTCTCATTTGTTCTGTGCGAGCAGAGAGGGCTTCTTCTTCTGTCCGACACAAGGCCAGGGTGCAGGCCGCTCCCGCTCCGAAGCTCTCCATCGGGCTCCGTGCCAGGGCCCTACTCATCCTAGCTGGACAGCCAGGTGAGGCTCCTGCTGTCTGCCTTAACTGAAGGGTTTGACTGCTGACGACCTTCAACGTAAAATGTGCTGGTTTCTGCTTTATTTTTTAGCTTGCTTACTTCTTTTCTTCTTTCTTACTCCCTTTCCTTTTTCTTTTCCTTTGCTTTTCTC
Source organism: Ondatra zibethicus (assembly GCA_004026605.1). Lineage (NCBI taxonomy): Eukaryota > Metazoa > Chordata > Mammalia > Rodentia > Cricetidae > Ondatra > Ondatra zibethicus. The sequence goes on along the minus strand of PVIU01006282.1, from coordinate 69,046 downwards.
CTGGCTGTCCTAGAGCTTGCTCTGTAGACTAGGAGGGCCTCAAACTCAGAGATCCGCCTGCCTGTTCATCCCAAGTACTGGAACTAAAGTGTGCCACCAAGCCTGGCTAATTTTATTCTTTTTTATGTAGCTCTGGTTGTCCTCAAACTATAGACTAGGCTATATAGACTATATATAGTCTATAGACTAGGCTGACCTTGAGCTCTGAGAGATCTGCCTGTCTGCCTCCTGAGTTCTGGGATTAAAGGCACGCCTCTGTGCCTGTTTTGTTTGTTGTCTTTAATGTGTAATTCGGTGGTATTATTTAGGGTCACAATGTTGGATAACCATTGCTACTGTCTATTTCTTTTGTCTTTCTTTTAGATTTATTTATTATGTAAACACAGTTTTGCCTGTGTGCATGCCTGCTGGCCAGAAGAAGGCACCAGATCTCATTATAGATGGTTGTGAACCACCATGTGGTTGCTGGGAATTGAACTCAGGACCTTTGGAAGAGCAGTCAGTGCTCTTAACCTCTGAGCCATCTCTCCAGCCCAGCTACTGTCTATTTCTAAGACTTCTATTATCCCATTAAATAATAATTATTTCCAGTCTGAGTATAGTGGCACATCTCAGCACTCATGAGGCAGAAGCAAGTGGATAAATTTGAGTTCAAGGCCAGCCAGAATTATGAAGTGAGACTCTTTTTCAAACAAAGTTCAGCACTACTCTCTTCTTCCCATCCCATGATTACATTTTGTGTTTATGAATTTACCAATTTTAGATAATTTTATACAAATGGAATCCTACAAAATTAGTCCTATGGTGTCAGGCTTGTTTTGTGTAAAAATGATTTCAAGGTGTATGTTGTAGCATGCACCTGAACTTCATTCTTTTTTATGACCGAGAAATTTCCCACTGTGTAGCTAGCTAGGCACACAGAAAGATACATTTTGTTTGTCTGTTGGTGGACACGCCTGTTTGGTTGCATACAAAGTAGAGCATCTTTTCATGGGCTGTTGTATATGGCTATGGCTATATGGCTCCCTCTTCCTTCCTCTCGCTTCCTCTCCCTTCCTTTCTTCAGTTTTTTATCCTAGGCTACTCTCAAGCTTACTGTGTATTCAAGGATGATGATCTTGCCTTCTGGGTGCTGGGATTTTAGGCTGTGCTGCCCTCCCCAGTTTATGCTATTCTGGAGCTCAAACCCAATGCTTCATGTGTACTAGGCAGATGGGCTATCAACTTAGTTACATCCTCAGCACCAGCTGTTTTATAAATCCTTCAACAAATGTATAGGACTGGTGAGATGGCTCAGTGGGTAAAAGCTGTTGCTGTATAAGTCTGAAAACCCAAGTTTGATCTCTAAAACCCATGATAGAAGGAGAGAACCAACCCTTTAGAATGGTCCTCTGTTTTCATTATGAATGTATGTGCCCTGGCCCAAATGCATCTGTATTCGTGCCTACGGTAATAATATATAAGATAAAAATTATGCAAAAAGAAACATCTATATATTTCTTTACCTATTTCATAATTGGTTTGCTTTTTATTTGAATTATAAGGGATTCTATTTTTTTCCCCCAAGACCGGGTTTCTCTATGTAGCCCTGGCTATCCTGGAACTCAGTCTGTAGACCAAGCTGGCTTCAAATTCATAGAGATCTGCCTGCCTCTGCCTCCCGAGCACTGGGACTAAAGGTGTGCACCACCACTTCCTGGGTCTTTTTTTTTTTTTTTCAACCTGAGACTGTCTGATGCCTTAGCACTTGCCTGGTTGGTATACTATATGTAGACACAGTATTGTAGCACAGGCTGGCCTTGAATTTCTGATCCTTCTACCTCTGCCTCTTGAGGGCTGGGATTACTGGCATGGGTCACTGTATCCTGCTAGTATTGTATTATTTTTGCAGTGAGTGCATGTGTGTATGTGTGTGTTTGCTTGTCTGTAGGCATGCGTATGCAGTGGTACAGGTATGAAGGTCAGAGGAAATTTTCAGGATTCAGTTCTCTCCTTCCACCATAGAATCCAGAGATTGAATTCAGGTCGTCAGGTTTGTATGTGAATTGCTTGCACCCACTGAGCCATCTTGCCTGCATCCTTAGTTGACTTTTTAATTGCTCTTCTAAGATATATCTCATCTTGGGTTTGCATCTGGGTATGATACATTTGTAATAGTGCACAGCCATTATTGACATTCTGCTAAGAGTTATGATAAGGTCAGATCTGGGCTGAGAAGCCCTTTAGTCTAACTTCTTTTCTGATAGTGAACCTGAGATGTGGGTTGAAACCCAAGATCTGTGATCCCAAATTAGGGTGGAGTCTAAGAGACCAGCCTTTCAGAGTTGAGGGTGTTATGTCTAAAGGCTGCTGAGAAGTGTTCTGTCACTTTTCTTTTATTTTCATCTAGCCCAGACTGGCTGTGAGTTTGAAGTCTAACTCAGAAGGTTGGGCATCAATTCCCGCCCCCCTTGCAGCAGCTTCCCCAGTGCTGGGATTAGAAGTGCACACCACGCTTGACTTCCTGTCACTTTAAAGTTGCTCAGGGTCTGGCAGGATAGTTGAGCAGGTAAAGGTGTTTGCCACCAAGCTTGATGACCTAAGTTTGACCCCTGGGACTCACGTGATGGAGGAGAGCACTAGCTCGTGTGAATTGTTCTCTGACCTCCACATGGGCATCATGGCACAGTGCAAACCCAAAATTAGTAAAGAAATATAGTGATTTTTTTTTTTTTCAAAAAACAAAGTAAGCCGGTTTGGTGGAACATGCCAATAGGATTTGCTAAAGGAGGCAGAGGTAGGGGGATCATGAGTTCGAGGCCAGCCTGGGTGGTGGAACAGGCCTTTAATCCCTTGGGAAGCAGAACCAGGCCAGTTCAAGGCCAATTTGGTCTATAGAATGAGTTCTAGGACAACTGAAGCTACTCACAGAAACCCTGTTCAAAAAAACCAAAACAAATTCTTCACATGCTTCCCTTCCAGAAGTAGGAAGGGCACATTAGATTGGTTTCCAAAGGGTTCCCTGTGTAGAAGGGTGTTCCCAGCTCCATTAGGAAACAACAGAGAAGGTGTCGTGTCCCCCTCTAGCCTTGTTCAAAACTGGAGGGTAGAGAGTCCAGTGCTCTCATTTCTAAGGTCCTGTCCTCTGATATCACCAGGCATGACTGAGTTAGGAAAAAATCTCCAGTCTTTTGGAGCTCTGCTGAGCCTGACTCACTGCAGCAGTGTCTTCTGAGAGTGAGCTCTGGGTTGTTCTTGGGGTGGGACCCAAGATGCCATTTCTGCTGTTCCTTCCAGTGCACTCTCAGCCCCCTGTCAAGTTCAAGGAGCTAGGTGTATGTACTGAGGATGAACCAGAGATGGTCATAGCTGGCTCCTCAATGTGATTGTTTTCATGATTATAAAAGTGATTCCAGGGCTTAGGGATGTAATTCAGTTGGTAGACTGTTTGCCTAGCATGTCAAAGCCCTAGGTTTGATCCCTAGCACTATATAAACTGGATGTGGCAGTCCATGCCTATGATCCCAGCACTTGGGAGGTAGAAGCAGAAGAGTCAGAAGTTCAAGGCCAGCCTCACTTTGGGTGTGGTTAGTTAGGGGCCTTTCCTGCCCACCTACAGCTGTGGCTGCCCCTTCTCTAAGTCAGTGGTGAGTCTCTACCTGGCTTGGTCCTGCACTGCAGAGCCATAGTGGGGGCAGAGTGTCTGTTGTAGCTGCAGCTTGTATTGTGATTTTGGCAGTGAGCAGCAGAAACTGAGAAGTTAGAAACCAGCTCATGACCCAGCTATTATCAGGAATTTGTCTGTTGTCCCTCTGTACTTCCTGGCCATCTCATGTCTTTGTTAAGTGTTATTTCCTCTGTTTTGCTGTCATATAGAAAGAAAAAAAAACAAATAAAATGGGTTTATTTTGCAGTTACTTGTGGGGTAAATTATTCTCTCTCATATCTTCTGATGCCTGAAAAGAGAGCCCAATTAGCAAGCCAAACTTTTGGATCCGTTCTGTCACCTATTTAGGGGAGTGGGGATTTTTGCTGACTCCCTTCTTCCCAGGCTATGTTAAATCAGCCTGTATCTGGTAGTGTTCTTAGCATGGCCTGGCCTATTATCAACAAGGAAGCAAACATTCAAGACCTTTCTCCTTGGTAATCCGAATATACAGGCATTTGTTTTTAGATGTCCCGAGTTCAGGCCTTTGAGAATAGCCTGATTTATCTGGTTCTCCTGCTGAAGAACCTACAGTGATCTACTGGGCAGAGTGGGTCATGCGTGCAGCCATCCGTCTGCTTTCCCTGAGCGCTAGCTCAGGTTGGTTCTGGCGAGTGGCTGCACTGAGGCCTCGCTGGTTTTATGGTAACAGCTGATTAAGCAGGCCCTGAGAGCCGAGAAACATGCCCATGGGCCTATGATGAACTTGGGAGCAGAGATGAGATTGCAATCGGAGCATGTCCAGTATGTTTGTTGTTTGCAAGTAGGTTCTCATTCAGGTGCTTGTGCTTGGTGTCAGTGCCAGTGCTAGAACAGAGTTGGGGGATGGCAGCCATGCCTCTTGCTGAGCACATTGGCTTCAAAATTTCCAAATGAGTCCCAATTGGCCTTGCTTTGGTGACTGGTTGTGCTGTTCAATGTCTTAGGCTTTTCAAGTCCCTTCAAACCTAGAAGTTTGCTGGTTCTAAAGAGTGGTTGGCTTTTTCCATGTCATTCCATCCCTATTGCTTTACTAGGATGACTTTGGTAGTGTTTGGGTTTGCTTCTTCAGTCTGTGTCAGCTATCTGATCAGTGTAGCCTTGCTACACTTCTTCTGTGGCTTCCCTCTGACCTCCCATGAAGCTTAAACTCCTTAAGTTAGCATGTAGGCTGTGTACACAATCCCTGTTTCCTGTCCAGCTTTGGTTCTTTATAAGTCTGCCCAGCCTAGAACTCAGCCGCATCGAACTTCTTTCAGTTCCTCTGCCCTGTGTCTGCTGCTTTTCCTTTATTTGCCTTTGCATATTCGTTGCTTCTGCATGGCACATGCTCTCTCTTGCTTCTCTCACCTCCTTTACCAGGCCTTAGCTCAGCTTTCACTTCCTCAGGGAATCCCGCCCTTCACGTCAGTACATCCTTTCTAGTTTAACCTTAATCTGACAATGGTGGGACCTAGTGTAGGCCCTACCCTGTTCCCCCAGCTCTGTGCTGATCCTTGTGGAAGGCATGAATGAAATCTCAGGCTCTACAGAAGAAGGTACTGACATCATTCTTTTACTTGTGGTTATCCAGATACCCCTTCACAATTTGTTTAAAAAGCAGAAACTCGCTGGTGGTGGAATACACCTTAAATCCCAGCACTCGGGAGGCAGGGGCAGGTGGATCTCTGTGAGTTTGAGGCCAGCCTGGTCTACAAAGGGAAGACGGAGGGCTATTACACAGAGAAACCCTGTCTTAAAAAACCTAAAAAAAAACGGCCGGGCAGTGGTGGCGCAAGCCTTTAATCCCAGCACTCGGGAGGCAGAGGCAGGCGGATCTCTGAGTTCGAGGCCAGCCTGGTCTACAAGAGCTAGCTCCAGGACAGGCTCCAAAGCTACAGAGAAACCCTGTCTCGAAAAACCAAAAAAATAAAAAAAGAAAAAGAAAAACCTAAAAAACAAACAAAAACAAAAAGCAAAACAAAAACCCCAGAAACATTTCTGCATTGAGTGGTCGAGGTGTCCTTGTCATAATCAGTTAACTGTGTGAGAGTTTAGTTCTAGGCTCCCTGTTTTGAGTCTTTTTTTGTTGGTCTTCATGTCTATCTTTTGCTAGTCTTATACATTTTTTTTTGTTGTTGTTGCTGTTGTTTTGTGACAGGATTTCTTTGTGTAACAGCTTTAGCTGTCCTGTAGCTCTTGTAGACCACGCTGGCCTCAAACTCATAGAGATCCACCTGTCTCTGCCTCCTGAGTGCTGGGATTAAAGACATGTGCCACTATGCCTGGCCTTTATTTTATTTTATTTTGAGACAGGGTCTCACTGTGTAACCCTGACTGGCCTAGAACTTGCTATGTAGTTCAGGCTGCCATTGAACTCTCAGAGATTGCCTGTTTCTGCCTCCAGAGTGCTGGGATTAAAGGTGTGCACTCCAAGTCTCCTATATTTAATTTTTGTCTTAACTGCTTTACCTAGAACTCTCAGTGTTCTGTTGAAGCGGTAATAGTGAGAGAGCATTGTATTCCCAGTATTAGAGGGTAAGCTGTGAGTCTTGTTACTGTTTTATGTTATTGTGTTAGGATTCTTTCTGTTCTCTGTTGAGTATAATTGGAATATAATTTTTGTTTTCTTTTGAGACAAGGTATCTATGTAGTTCTGGAGCTTGCTACGTAGAACAGGCTGACCTTGAACTCACAGAGCTCCTCCTGCCTTGGCTTCTTGAGTGCTGGAATTAAAGGCAATTGTCATCACACCTGGCCCAGATGTAATGTTTAAATATTTAAATTTTTATTTTGTTTGAGGAAGGGTAATTGCTGTAGCTCAGGCTGGACTCATAGCTGCCTCAGCCTCCTGACTCTTAGATTATAGGTGTGTGCCACTCACTAGGCTGATATATAATTTCTTTTTTTTTTTTAAAGTGGCATAGAGTGTACATTATCGTTTCAAAGGGGGAGATATGTAATTTCTTATCCTATATGATTCACCCCTTAAAGTGTATAGTTGTGGATTTGGGATTTATTTCAACAATACAGTCCTTGTTTGGCACTTTCAATGTACTCAAAAGGACCTCGACTGAGTGCTAGTACTGCAAAACCAAAAGGTGCGTAGCTCAGCACTTAGTATATTCGAAGGGTCCTTTTGGCTCTTGTTAAGCCCATGATTATCTCAGACTGGTTGGATGATAGTCTTCAGGTGCCTGAAAACTCACTAGAAGGTGGGAGCCTGCAGCTATTTTGAACAAAAAGTTGAGACAAGGTCTCTTTATGCATCCCTGCATGACTGACTATGTAGTCCAGGCTGGCATTGGACTTTTGACATTCTGCCAGCCTCTTCCTTCCAAGTGCTGGGGAATTACAGTCATGTGTCGCCACACCCATCTGGGAAACTTCTTTCTCTCAGTCTCTTTTCACCCCAGTGCTTGGAGCTTGTGTCCAGATGCCTAGACATGCTAGGCAAGTGCCCTGCCACATGTAGCCCAGCGACCTATGTCTTCTTGTAGCTTCAGGGTACCCTCCTTTTGAAAAAGACTTAGTGTTATCTAGTGTTTGAAGAATTGGGGCCTATTTCCTTTGGACCCTGACTCAGCTTTGACCTCATTTGAGTCTGCTAGTTGGGTTCCTGTGGAGCTGCTTCCCATGTCATTGACACCCAGAGGTCAATGTGAATGGGTGTCAGCTTCCCCTGGCTACTCTACACTTAACTCATCCAATCAGATCTTGAAGTTGAGCAGGAGTTTGTGCAGAGGCTCTCAGGCGGTTATCTTGGAAATGCCTTTCCTCCTGGGGGACACAGAGTCCATAGGAATGTGATGATGGCTACTTGCTGGAGAGAGAAGCTTCTTTTGTAGGAAGTAATAGCTTGTTCCTGTTTGCTTTTTGTTTGTTTGTTTTCTAGACAGGGTTTTTTTGTAGCTTTTTCGGAGCCTGTCTTGGAACTCACTTGGTAGACTGGGCTGACCTTGAACTCATAGAGATCCGCCCGTCTCTGCCTCCTGAGTGAGTGCAGGGATTAAAGGAGTGTGCCATCACCGCCAGGCTTCATGTTTGTTTTTTATAGTGCTGGAGATCAGACCCCAGGCTTTGTGTATGTTAGGCAAGTGCTGTGTCACTGAGCTACACCCCAGCCCCCTAAAGCAACTTGTATTTGAGCATAGATGTCTTAGTGGTCTTTCCCCATGGACCATTGTAGAACCAGAACTTTGGCTGGTGACCAAACATAACTCTTCCTGCAGGATACTTAATTGACCCTGTTTGCACTAGCTTTAAGCTGTCAAGGATCATTCAGGAAACAAATATGCTTTAAACACAAGCTCTTCCCTTAGTTTCAGGAAACTCTTATGCCAGGAGTGGGACCATATGTAGTGTGTGATACAGGCTCAGGCCCCTCACAATAGGACAGGATGAGTGGCTGCCTTCCAAGTTAGGGAACCTCCTGGCTGTGTTGTGCATTTTGGGTGGATGACTACAGGCTAGTTGAGTTGTTTACTGCGTAGTCAGCAAAGACATCAAGGGACTGGAGACCAGCTTTTGGCATCCTCTACCACATAAAGCCAGGAAGCTGATTATTTAGGCCGTTGTTTTTCTGGGGAAATGTGAAGGTTGTAATCTAATGGGAATCCTGCCAGCAGGCTCACACAATGGCTCCCGATGGCCCTTTCTCGCAGTCAGTATGTGTTTCTTGGAAGGGCTGAGCAGTTCTGTTCAGCCTTGGGCTGTGTATTGGGCCATGTCTTTGGCCTCAAAGGAGTTAACTCTGTGTCCCAAATAGTGCTTAAAATAAGGAAGACAAGTTTTCTTTGTGCTATGGATGCCCTCTATAAAATGTTGGTCCTCCCTGCATCTCTGTTAAGCACTGCGGACTAAATTAATTAGCTCTATGTGCTAGTCTGTGTCTTTTGATACCTGTACAACATGATGGGGTTGCTGGTTTCAAAGAGAGATGGGTGGGTCAGAGCCTTGCATTCCTGTTTACTATTCTGTTTGGGTATTAGAAGTTGTTCCTCCAAAATCCATCGAATGGTACTGACAGTGAGAGAAAGGAAAGAGGGCATTAACTACATTTGAATGCCAGGCAGGGTCTGGGCCAAGGCTAACTACAGAATGGGACCCTGGGAGTGCTAGGAAGCAGGTGCATAGTATATTTGTACTGGAGGAGGAAGACTCTTGAGATGAGATCAACATGGAAAGGATCTTGGTAAAGTCATAACACAAGCAATCAAGTGCCTATCGAGGCACTTGGAAATAGGCAAATTAAGGCAACTCTATGCAGCTCCTTTAGTTTTGGGGAGTGGGACGATGGATGGCCCAGTTGGTAAGAATGCCTTCTGTACAAGCACAAGGACTTGAGTTTGGATCTCTAATATCCACACAAAAATCTGGGCACAGCAGTGCACACCTGTAATCTCAGAACTGGGAAGCTGAAGACAGGAAGATCCTGTGGCTTACAAACCAGCCATATAGCTGTCTTTAAGAAAACAGAGACCATTAAGGAAGATGCCTGATGGTAAACTCTGGCTTCCACACACATGTGTACACACACACACACACACACACACACACCAATAGAAACTTTTTTTTTTTTTTGAGACAGGGTTTCTCTGTGTAGCTTTGGAGCCTGTCCTGGAACTCAACTCTGTAGATCAGGCTGATCTCGAACTCACAGAGATCCGCCTGTCTCTACTTCCTGAGTGCTGGGATTAAAGGCATGCACCATCACCATTGAGCAAATTCACTTAACATAGTATTTGCCATTTTAACCTTTCAAAATGTACAATTCAATGGTATTAAATACATTGCCATTGTTAGTCAATTGTAAAGTTACACCTTATCCTCTTTTGATGGTGTTTTGGATGTTTTAAGTATTTCAAGCACCTCAGCTGCCAGTTGTAATGGCTTTATGTGTTTTATATTTGGCTTCTACTCTTTTACTCTTAAAAGATGATGATTTGGTTGGATGGTGGTGGAGCACGCCTTTAATCCCAGCACCTGAAAGGCAGAGACAGGTGGATCCTTGTGAGTTTGAGGCCAGCCTGGTCTACAGAGCTAGTTCCAGGACAGCCAGTGCTGTTACACAAAGAAACTCTGTCTCAAGGAGAAAAAAAAAATGATGATGGCTTGATTTTTTTTCTTAAGATTTATTTATTTATTTTATGTGTATTGGTATTTTGCCTGAATGTGGATTTGTGTGATCTGTGTTAGATCCCCTGGAACTGGAGTTACAGACAGTTGGTGAGCTACCATGTGGGTCCTGGGAATTGAACCCTGGTCCTCTGGAAGTTCAGTCAGTACTCTTAACCACTGAGCCATCTCTCTAGCCACAGAGGGCTTGATTCTTTTATTTTTAAGTTCTTGAGTTACCCATTTCCTTCTATACCACAATCACTTATACTGAAAAAAGAGATTTCCTTGTTTGGCTTACCTCTTCTTATGAGTGCCACTAAGACTTCTTTGGAAGTTGCCACAGGAAGGGCCACACCTTGCCTTGCATACTTTACTTAGGTACCTGGGGTGGAACAATTGTGTATGTGTGTGTGTATAGGGAATGGTTTTTGGTTTTGGAAGCTCAAACTTCAACACCTTCCTGTTGTGTGTGATCTAGGAGGCTAGCCATAAATGCACAGGGAAGGGTAATGTGTATATGTTTTGAGGGTCCCGAGAGGAATCTGTGTTTGGGTTCCTGATGATCCAGAGTAGATTCTGCCTGGCGGTACTTTTTCAGTGTACTGCTTCTTGCTAATGACTAAGTTTGACCTTGCATTGCGCTGCCATTCATTCCCTAGTTCATAGGTACTTTTAAGGAGTTGGTTCTCCTGCCCTAGTTGGAATTAGAAAGCCAGAGGATTGGAGGCCATTTTAGTACACGTCAGCAGTTAGTCATGGTTACACACACTATCCCTTATTTTCTTTTAAAGGAAAATTTAAAATCATCTGTGTTTATTTTGTGTGCTTGCGTGTGCACAGATATATCACAGACAGATCTGGAAGTCAGAGGGAGACGTTTGAGGGTCAGTATTTTCTTTTTATTGTATGGGTCCTAGAGGTGAAATTCAGGTTTCAGCTTGGTGGCAAGTGCCTTTACCTGATGAGTAATCTTAGTGGTCCTCTTTTTTTTTTTTTTTTTAGTGGCAAAGATATTAAGATGCTTTGGAAATAAATATTTGGAAATAAAAACTTAGTTGGATGTGGTGGCACACACTTTAAATCCCAGCACTCGGGATGCAGAGGCAGGCAGATCTCTGTGAGTTCAAGGCCAGCCTGGTCTCATAATGAGTTCCAGGACATCCATAGCTACACAGAGAGACCCTGTCTCAAAATAAATAAATAAAGGAAAAGCAAAAGTTTGTACTTAGATAAGAGAAATCAAAAGATGAAGCTTCTCTGAGAACCATTAGTGTTGAAAAAGTCTACAGCCATTGCTTTTCTCATTTTTGTCTTCTACTAAGAACTGTTTGAGAAGGGAGATAAATTGATTTTAGCTAGCATATAAAATAATGAGTGTCATCATGGCCTCTTCATACATACGTGCTCCACTTTGTCTTCATTAGTTCCCTATTTGCTTTTTTAAGGTACATGGGAATTGGACTCTCAGCTCAAGGCGTCAACATGAACAGACTACCTGGTGAGTCACTGTTTAAGAAAACATTGTTCTGCTCTCTTCTGTCCTGCTCTGTTAGAGTGGCTGAAAGACTGGGGAGGGTCTTGTTTGCAGGATGTCCAGCCATTGGGTGGATAATCCTGAGTGATGGTCACTGAGTTGGGACATCTTCCATTTCAAAAATTAATTGAATGAGGCTGCAGAGACAGTCTGGCAGTTAAGAGTGCTTCCTGCTTTTCCAGAAGACTTGAGTTCAGTCCTTAGCACCCATGTCAGGTTGCTCACAACTGCTTCCTTGGACCCCTGAATCCACTCAAGACATACACAGTCACACATAATTAAAAATAAAAATCTTGAAAAAAATTGACAAGTGTTGTCCCTCATGGAATTTGGACTGTTTACTGTTAAATGGAGTGACCTGACCTTAATCCCCTTGGGGCTACGCCTCAGTAACCCTCATTCCCATTGGCTGTTGCCAGCCCGGGACTCAGGCATGTGCCAGGAGGCATGTACCGCCAAGCCTGGCTCCTCCGCTGCCTGTTACTTCACCATGTTAAAGATCAAAGTCTTTAAGTGGTTTCCCACGTGGAACCTGGTTGAGGTGAATTCTGAATAAATAAGAGACGTGATTAAGATATTTGAATTTGTAGCTGTGAGTCCTCAGCAGCTTCAGATTAGTGAAGTATCCTGGTTCTGCATCTGGTCTTCCTCTGCCAGTCTGACATGCTTCCCATTGTTTTCTGCTCCGCTGTTCATTCCTCGTCCTGCCGGGGCACAGCTGTGGACAGAGCCTACCCTAAGAGCTTCCAGGTGATGTTTGCCTTAAGTGGCAGAGGTGGCATGACCTGAGCTGCCCTGATACCATCACAGAGGCAAGCAGTGTCCTGGTGGTTTTGCCTTGGGTTCCTTGTGCTGGTGCCACAGAAGACAAGTAGCTTTTCTGGAGGGAGCGCACTTCAGTGCCCTTTCCTAATAACTCCGATCTTCACCACAGAGTTGTTGATAACACACTGATTTCAAATGCAATCTAGATTGCTCTGAATTCAACTAATTTTCAGGAATTTGGCTTTTCTCTTTTTGTCTTTTTGCTTTAATGTGGTGGAAAGCAGACTTTTTTGTTATTAATCAGAATCTGTAAGTCAGGTGTAGCCTAACTTTTTAGCTCTTACACAGATCGGTTTCTTGCTTTCAGTGTGATCTTTGAACTTTTGTACTGTTCTGGTAGTGGAGAAAAGAGATTTTGTTATTGGAGACAGAGTCTTGTTGTATAGCTCAAGCTAGCCTCGAATTTGAGATTTTTCCTGCCTCTGCTTCCCAAGTGTTGGCATCATAGATGGGCACCTATGCCTTGCTTGCCCTTGCCATCATTTCCATGCTGACTGCTATCTTGATTGTTCCCTGCCATATCTGAACTGTGCCTGATAATTCCATGGCTGGAAATAATCAGATTGATTCTCGGTAGGGCTTCTTGGGAAGGATGGACACCCCTGACTTGCCTAGGATACAGAACTAGCTGACTGACTGAGCAGATCTAGCATAGGGCAGTATATGGATAGAGTTCAGGGTTTCCTCACAGGAATGACAGTGGGTGGGTCTATTGTTGTCCACTTTACTGCTGCATTTGGAAGGTTAGAATATAAGAGTGTGCTTTCAGCTTTTCTGAGATTGAACTGTATGTGTGGGGTATGTGTGTGTGTGTGTTGAACATGTTTTTTAAAACTGAAAACGTCATCATTTATTTAACAGTTAGACCCAAAACTCCTTGCAGGTATTTTGACAGGGAGGCAAGGTGGGTATGGTAGCAACTCAAGCCTTTCTGCCAGCTGTTTTTGATTGCCAAGAGGCCTGTTTGGATGTGTGATTGATGGGAGGGGACTGGTAATGGCTTTGGCTGGGTTCAAATTTTGAGACTTTGTTATTACCTTTAGATGAGATGTTTGAGAGATAATATATCTTCTGGCCTGCTAGCCACCTACCTGTTGAGCTTCTGTGTCTGTAGCACAGTGCTCATTTGTCCACATAGACTCAAAGAAAGCTTTATGAATATTTACTTGTTTAATTTTTTTTTCAAGACAGGGTTTCTTTGAGTAGCGTTGGCTATCCTGGAACTTACTCTAGACCAGGCTGGTGTCAAACTCACAGAGAGCCGCCTTTCTCTGCCTTCCAACTGCAGGGGCTAAAAGTGTGCATGACCACCTCCTGACTTAGGTTTTTTTTTTTTTTTTCTTGAGACAGGGTTCCTCTATTATGTTTTTCTGGCTGTCTTGTAGACACTGGCCTCAAACACATAGAGGTCCACCCATCTCTGTCTCCCAAGTGCTGGTATTCAAGGCATATGCAACCACACCCCACTCAAATATCCCTTTTGAGATCAGTGTGTACATATATACTTGATGTCATGTTTGGCGTTTGTTCACCATTAGTGGACCCAGTGAAGCCTATTGGAAGTATATGTTCATGGGAAGGGGTTTGTTTTGAGACATGATCTTCCTATTTAGCTCAGGCTGGCCTTGAACTCAGTCTTCCAACCTTCCTCTCTGCTGGGATTACAGGCTTACCACACAATGCCTGGATATTTTTCTTTAAATTAAAGATTTTATTCTCCTGGGGTATTGAACCTAGGACCTTGCATGTGCTAGGCAAATGCTCTCCCACTGAACTATTTACTCAGCAAGGTTTGCTGTTTTGACCAGTCTTAGAAACATCTTTGTGCAAACTGCTTGTTATTTCTTCTAGTGTTGTTTAGGGAGGGGTGTTAATATTTTAACATAGTAAAGATGTCAGACCTTTTCGGGGGTGCAGGGGATAGGAAAGCAGAACCTCATGTATACCAAGCCACAATCTCTCTATATAGCTGAGTGATCTTGAGCTCTATTCTCCTGTCTCCAGGTACACAGCCATTGTGAGCCTGCACCACCACACCCATTTTGAGCCAGGCCAGTTTGGAACTAGCAAGCTCAACAAACAACATTTTAATTTATTGTTCCAAAAGGCTGTACTGACATTTTTTCTTTTCTTTTTTTTTTTGGTGGTTTTTCGAGACAGGGTTTTTCTGTGTAGCCTTGGCTGTTCTGAAGCTAGCTCTGTAGACCAGATTGGCCTCGAATTCAAAGAGATCCACCTGCCACTTGGATTAAAAGCATGCACCACCACCACCTGACTGTATTGACATTTTAAATTTGTAGGGCTGGAGAAATAGCTCAGTGGTTAAGAGCACTGACTGCTCTTCCAGAGGACCTGAGTTCAATTCCCAGCATCCACATGGTGGCTCACAACCATCTGTAATGAGATCTGGTGCCCTCTTCTGGCCTGCAGGCATACATGGAGGCAGAATGTTGTATACATAATAAATAAATAAATCTTTTTCCCCCCCTGGCAACAGGATGTTTAAATAAATAAATAAATCTTTAAAAAAATTTGTAATGCATACACAAAATCCATGTGTTAGCATAGGAAACCTTAATTTCGCTGAAAATTAAGTCTTCCAAACCAGAAATGGCATACATCTCTCTCTCTTTCTCTTTTTTGTATTTATTTTAATTATTGTTATTACTGTTTTTGTTTTGTTATGAAATATGGTCTCACTATGTATCCCAAGCTGGTTTCAAACTAGACTTTTGCCTACCTTAGCCTCTTGAGTTCTTTGAGTCCTGGGATGATAGGTATGTGTTTCCATGCCCAGAAGGAACTAATGAAATAATGGTGTTTTAGCCAGACTATTCAAGTTTGCTTAGTGGTTGGTCATATTTTTTTTTTGTTTCTCTTTTTTTCTTCCTTTATTTTCTTTCTTTCTTTCTTTCTTTCTTTCTTTCTTTCTTTCTTTCTTTCTTTCTTTTCTAAGACAGGGTTTCTCTGTGTAACCACCCTGACTGTTCTGGAACTCACTCTATGAACCAGGCTGGCCTTGAACTCACAGAAGTCCCCCTGCCTCTGCCTCCCGAGTGCTGGGATTAAAGGCATGCGCCACCACCGCCCAGCTGGTGCAGAAATGTTTAATGAGGGGAGAGACAGTGGTAGAGGTTGTGAATACTGCTTCTCGGTGGTTTGTTTGGCCAATATTGAGGATTTTTCCAGGTAGATCTGAACAATGGCATAGGAATGCCTATGCCTGTGAGTAAATATATATGTTTTCTGATGGGGTGCACGGTTCCCTGAGGGATAGTCAGAACTGGCCAGTTGTGGGAAGGGTTTGTATTCTTGCCAAGGGCATGGTGATGGTGGTTTCTTCTACCTTCTCCTTTCTTCTTCAATAAGCAGCTGGGGGGAGAGGGGCTACAGAATTGCTTTGTATAGGCAAGATGTTAACCAACTAATTCACCCTAACTCCGTGTAGAGAAAGGAGAACGAGAGGAATTGAAGCTGGGGCTCTTGGGCAGTAAGAACTTTAGGAAATTCAGCTGGTCAGGGAACTGTAACCAGTGGTAGATTATAGTTTACATAAAGACCCTAAGATAGTAACTGGAAGCATTTAGTCCTAAGTGGAATGGGACCTGAAGATGCAGCTCAGTAATGAGGCTGTGGGTTTGGTCCCCAGCAATGCCCCTCCCCGAAAGTAGGCAGTTATGTTTTAAATGTGTGTACACTGAGATAACAGAATGTATCTGGTTTGGTTGAAAAAACTCCTGCTAAGTCATTGGGAGAGGTCCTTATGTTGATAGCTGTATATGAAGATTACTTTTTCTTTTTGAGGGTGGTGATGGGAATTGAACCCAGGATCTTGCACTTGCTAACTCTCTACTGCTTCACGTATACCACTCAACCTATATAGATTATTTCCTGTTTTCAAATTTAGAAAAACAGCTAGACTGGGCGGGGGTGACCCACACCTTTAATCCCAGCACTTGGAAGGTAGAGGCAGGCGGATCTCTGTGAGTTTGAGGCCAGCCTGGTCTACAAGAGCTAGTTTCAGGACAGCTATGGCTACACAGAGAAACTTTATCTTGAAAACTAAAAAGAAAGAAGAAAATAAAAGGAAACAAAAAAGCTTAGGTGGGCTGGGGATGTGGCTCAGTTGGTAAAGTGCCTGCTGCATAAGCTTGAAGATCTGAGTTTGAATCTCCAGAACCCACATAAAAACTGGGTGTGGTAGCAGACATATGTAACACCAGTGCTGTGTTGTGTGTGTGTGTAAACAGGCAAATCCCTGAAATGCACAGACTAGCCAAGCTAGCTGAGTCAGTGAACTTAAGGTTCAGCGGGAAACCCTGTCTCAAAATAGAAAAGACGAGTAACTGAGGAAAGACATCCAGGGTTGAGCTCTGCCCACTGCCTGCTGTGCATGTATTCACCTGCATGCAGGTGTACCCACATTGACAAGTGCATGCATCCCTCTTCCAGTACAGCATACACACAAAACAAAACAAACAACAACAACAAAACTTAGGAGTCAATAAGTTTTAGAGAAAGCATTTTGTTTTGTTTTGAGGGCTGTTTGGGTGAGAAATCAAATCATGTTGGGTTTGTGAGTGCAGGGGTTTGTTCCCAGCATGTGGTAAAGGCCTTTTGTGCTTTTGTTTGCAGGTAACCTGGAGATGGGTGTATGGATTATGCTCAATACAGAGGGAGGACTAGGAAGTGGGGCTTAGTCACTCCTTTCTGGAGAGCCATGGATATCCAGGTACCCGTTGGGAATCTCAACAAAGTACAAGAACTCATCCAGGACTGTATGTGCTGGCACGCATCTGTCAGGAACCTGAAGCGTGAGGCTAGTGAGTTCTCAGCCAGATTAGGCTATAAAGTGAAATGTTTTCCAGATGAAAAACAAATAGCCAGGCCTTGATGGCTCCTGAGTTTATCCCAGCAGAGGTAAGTGGACCTCTGAGTTCGAAGCCAGCCTGTCTGTGTCAGCTTGGGCTATGTAAGGGAAGCCCTGTTTTAGACAGACAAAAGGAAACCCTTCACAGGGATCAGAACTGTGATGTGAGGGATGCACTGAGCCCTCTGGCTGGCTGTGGGAGTGGAGTGCCCTCCCTTCTTATGTCCTGGCAACTTGCCTGGAATTGCTGGGAGGGGTCCAGTGTCAGGCTGCTGCTTCAGCATTTATTAGTGGTGGCAGGCAGTACTCTCTCATCCTGAAAGAGGCCACTGGAATGGAAAGGATCACCCTTGACCCTGGGCCAAGGAAGCCCTGGGCTTAGCCCCTGCGGGCTAGCCTTTCCAGTGTTGCAGGGAAACTTGCCAGGGAGGTCCCATCATCCCTTCACAGGTCTGTCTACTCTAGAGCAGGCTCTGGGTGTGAATAATAGCTACCCTGGCTCCTTGTGCTGTGGAGCTTCTGGGGAAGTATCACCAGACAGGTCTCTTTTTCCATGGAAAGCTGCTCTCTGGTGTGTGGGACCAGCTGTAATGGGACCAGAGAACAAGTGAACAGAGATTCTTTCGTAGCCCCAGGCACTTTGCTCTTGGAATCCTGTGTTTTAGGTGCTCTCTGTACTGGATGCTTTACAGGGAGTATCTCATTCTTTATAACATGAGGCTTTAATAGTGCATTGTACAGATGCTCAGTACCTGTGACAGGTACTGAGTCTAGTCCGGAGGTAAATAGACACAGCCTCTCCCCCTGTGAAATCTGCCCAGTAGGAAGAAACGTGTAGTTGAGAACTCTGCATGGGCACTTCACATCTGGTAGGTTCCTTGAAGAGACCACTAGAGTGTGGTGAAAGTGTTCTGGAGTCAGACCTTCCTGAGGCAGCCATTCAGGCTGGAGACTAAAGGATGAGGAAGAGTCAGGCCAGGAGTGGTGATGACAAGTGGGGAGGGAGGATCAGACAGGGAAGAAAGTTCTAGGTAGGATAAAGATCCTGATGGAGGATTCAAGAGCTGAGTCATGAGGGAATGGGTAAGGCCAATGGGACTGGGCTGTGTGGTTGACATGGTCCAATAAGGAATATGGATTGTCTTGGGTGTTTTGAGGAAACCATAGTACAGCTTGGAAGGACAGGTATAAAGAGACAAACCTGTTCTAGTGGCCAGAACTTCATGAAGTGACCTGGACAAGATTGATGAGGAGAAGATGGAATGACTGACTAGTTCTTTGAGAAATAATTGAGCAAGACTTAGTGTTTTAGACGGTTGGTCTGCAAGCTGTTAGCGAGTCTCCAGAGAGTTGCTGACCATTGCTTTCAGAAATCTTTCACTAAGCATGGGGATGTAGCTCAGTTGGTAGAGTGTTTGTTTGCCCAGCATGCAAAACATTTGATCCCCAGCACTGCAGAAGCCCATGGGCTATGGTGATGCATACCTATAATCCCAACACTCTGGGAGGTAGAGGACGGATGAAGCAGAAATTCAGTTATCTTGGCTGTGTGATGAGTTTTGAGGCAGCCTGTGCTATGTGAGTGCTGTCTCAATTTTTTTATTATTATTTATTATTGTGTGTGTATGTGTGTGTGTGTATGGTTTTTTGAGACAGAATTTCTCTGCATAACACCCCTGGCCATCCTGGAACTCACTTTGTAGACTAGGCTGGCCTTGAACTCACAGAGATCTACCTGCCTTTATTTACTATTATTTATTAATTAGTCAAGGGTTTCTCTGTGTAGGGCTGGCTGTCTTGGATCTCATGCTGTAGATCAGACTGGCCTTTGTAGATCAGAACTCCTACCTTTGCCTTCCAAGTGCTGGGATTAAAGGTGTGTGCCACCACTGCCCAGAAAATTTAAAAAAAGAAAGATGCTTTTATTAATTAAAAAATGGCTGTTTTGATGTGGAATCTCAGTTACATTAGAAACAGGCTGAGAGCAGCTCTTGTCAAAGTCAGTCAGAGAGAAGATGTTAACTAAGGAGCCGAGGCCTGATCTACCCTGCTGTTGCTACTGTAGAGGAATACGTGGTCCTTGGCTCCTAATACTGCCTCTCTGAGCCTTGTAAGAAATGCTTGTGAGGAAGGAGTATTGTTGGTGTGGATGGGTATCATTTTCGTGTGGCCCTGATCTAGTGAGTGTTTGAAACCATCCAGAACCGGTACAAGCCTGACAGAAGGTGCTTTCTCCTTTCCTTCTCTACCCTGGACTCCTGTTTCTCTGGTCCCTTTGGATCTACTGTCTTAGTAATATACAGTAGCTGAGTGAGGGGCCTGGACAGGCGGTGGCAGCAGTACTGGTCTCCCTTAAGAGGAGTCCTGTGGCCTGTGAGTGGTTGGTTGGGCTTGGCCAGGCCCCGAAAGGGCAGTGTGAGGGCAGCCAGGGGACCCCCTAGCCGAGAGAATCCAGATCACTGTGCTGATTCCACTCCATTTTAAAATAAATCATCCCAAGCCGGGTGGTGGTGGCACACACCTTTAATCCCAGCACTCGGAAGGCAGAGACAGGCGGATCTCTGTGAGTTCGAGGCCAGCCTGGTCTACAGAGCAAGTTCCAGGACAGGCTCCAAACCTACAGAGAAACCCTGTCTCGGAAGAAAAAAAAAATGTAAATCATCCCATAGAAACCTCGGTTCTTAAGACTGGGCACAAAGTGAACCTGCTTTCTCTAAATGAAAGTTTTCTTGCAAGGACCAGGTCTCCATGTGCTTCTTGCTCTGCTGACAGCCCCTGACTCCTAGCACTCGTGTGCTCCCAGAGTAGCCTGTGGGGTCTCCGTTGATCTCATCCCGTGCTTCTGCTGCTTTCTCTGTTCTCTCCTTTCTTGGTCCATGGCCTTCTTACTGGTTTCTTCACCTCTGTGCCCCTGACTACTCCTTCTGCTGAGAAGATAGTTTCTTCCTCTGCTTCTTCTTCAAATATCTCTGCTCCCTGCGCATACTAGACAGCCTCATGGCTGTGGGGCACCTCAGACATGCTGCTGATGTCCCACATCCGCCACTGGCAGACACTGATTGAGCTTGCCTTGAGAATGCCCTTCCTCTTGACCCTAGTTCAATCTTGCTTGGTCCCTTCAGCTCTGCCCGTCTCCCTGATTGACACTTGTCACCATGCCTTGTGTGATTCAACATTTATCATGTCCTTAATTAGGTTGTGGGCTCTGTAGGACTTGGACAGAGTCTCTCACTGTGTAGCCCTGGCTATCCTGGAACTCGTTATGTAGACCAATCTGTCTTTGGGTTCACAGAGATCCTCCTGCCTCTACCTCATGAGTTCTGAAATCAAAGGTGTGTGCTACCGCAGCCTGGCTGTGGAATACATCTTTTAATCATGACTCATACAGAGTGCATAGAGGGCCTTGATAATGGCTGTGGGTTGAAATTATTCTTGTTCTTTGCTGTGCTTTGCCTCAACATGATGAACTTCAGTAAGTTACCTGTGGTTTTGGAACCAGTTTTGCATCAGGTTCTCTTGACCTGAGGGCCTTCAGCTTGGATGAGCCTTAGTTTGGAGCTTAGCCTGCCCCAGTGCCTTAAGCACTGTGGCACTGATTGTGATTGGGCTCTTCCACCTTGCACTGAACTGAAAGCTGGCTCACATTGGGTCATGTAGGAAAGCAGATCTTCCATTAATAATTGATTGTGTGTGTTCGTTTGTGTATGTGAAGGCACGAATGTGTGGTGCATGGAGGCCATAGGACAACTTGCAGTGGTCAGTTCTCTTCTACCCTTCGAGTCTTAGGGATTGAACTCAACTTACCAGGTTTGACAGCAGACATCTTGTCAGCCTGGAAAATCTTGAGGGCTGTATGGTTGGCTTGTGAAACAGTATGACCCAGTGACTAAGGCCATGGGCTGGGAAGCCACATTGTCTCTTTTGCATTCTTGCAGCTTTGTTACCTAGAATGATTGCTTGGTTCGTTAGTTTCTCCATTTGTAAAATGGAAGGGATATATTAGCTTATAAATATCTAGGGTGGTGGTTATAAGGATTAAAGATTAATTCTTTTGCAGGGAGGGTCTAAGATAGGACCTCAAAATATCTCTCAAAAAAGGAGCAGAAGTATAGCTTTTGTTGGAAAAGGTAAATTTTCTTTACGTGAAAAAAAAGGAGCAACTGTGCATTTAAAATTCTCCTGTGTCTGCATATAGGTTGGCGTTAGCTTTCATTGAAACTGTACTTTCCGAAGCAGGGCATAGTGGCCCATGCATTTAATCCCAGCATTTGGGAGATAGATGCAGGTAGATCTCTGTGAGCTCAAGGCACCCTGATCTACATAGTGAATTCCAGAACAGCCAGGACTACATAATAGAAAGACCCTGTCTCAAGGAAAAAACAAAAAAAAAAAAAAAACAAAAAAAAGAAAGAAGAAAGGAAACTGCACTTTACCCTCGAGTGCTTGTTTTCTGTTCTTGAGTGTAGACTGTCCTAGCAGGAGTAGTAGTGTGGAACGCTGAGACCACGGTCAGGATGTTGATGCTTCTAGTGTGTTTTTGTAGGTTACTGGCTCAGTGGAGCATCTTCGCCTTCCAGGCTGTTGGGGCAGAGAGATGGCACCATGGGACTCACTGGTGACAGCAGGAGCACCCCCCTCCCCCGTGAGGCTCTGCTGCTCAGTTTCTTGAGAGCATTGGGAGTGTCTTAGTTTGCACTGTCAGAAGTTTCTGTTGGAAGATGTGGAAGTTTTGTTATCTCTTACAAGGTGTTCTTTAGTTTCCTTACGTGTGAAACCAGGGAACAGGTGTGGCTCCAAAATAAGAATGTCGGAACCCTGGGCGAAATGACTCAGAGGCAAGGCTGAATGATCTACTGACAGGTGAGTGTAGCTGCCTGCTGCCCCACCCGTGCTCTGGAGCAGGAAAGGGCAGGGATCCCTAGATTGAGGAAGCTGGATGAAGAAAGCAGGATTGTGGATGGAGAGCAGGGGTTTGGGCTTCATCCATTCATGGGTGCTTTGAGAGTTGGGAGACAGACAGATGTTGCTTTTGTGCCCCATGCCTCAGATGGAGCCAGGGAAACTCATGCTGTGTTGAAAGGAGGCCTATCTGCACAGAGCTGGGTTTCTGGCACTGTCCGACTTGCCTTTTCTGTAGTAGGGTGGCTGTTCTCATGGTGTTGCATACATTACTTTGATTGCTACAACCCCTCAGAGGAGAATTCAGACCCACTGAGACCTGTTTTCCTTAATTGTTGGAAAGGAATATCTGGAAGGATCATGTTTAGGGATTGGGAATATATCTTCTGGGGCAGCTGTTGCCCAGGCCTGGGCTGGGGACTGAGATGGGGGAGGGCACAGGCTGAAGCAGTCTGCTTTGTCTGTGGGTGGTAGAAAGTAACTGAGCACCTTTCCTCCTTCTAGAGTGTACCTTTCCAAGCCTGCTGTGCACCAGCTATCAGCAGGACATCCCCTTAGGAGAGCTGCCTCGTCTAGCTGGGCCACATTCTGCAAATAGCTCATCTGTCACATTTGCACACGCTTAGGAGGGGTCTGTGCCAGGCTCACGTGAGAGGGAGAATAAATAACAGGATGTTCAATATCCTTCCTCTCTACCTTCCTAAGGGTGCAGCTCAAGCAGTGGAAAGTCTCTGAAGTAAATACAAGTAGCGGGTGGTGGGACACAGCTGACGTTCTAGGTATTGCTGCCATGTGGGTGGGTTTCTACTAGTCTGGAAATGCTGCTTGTGTGTACCTGCCAAACAGGAATTATTCTTTCCTACTTCATTCAAGCTGGGATCCTTGCTGCTCATTAGTTGACCAACACCCACCAGGTCTTTTGTTTAGCCACTGTCTCTCTGGAACATCTTTCCTCTCAGGAGCTAGTGCTTCATAAGGGTTTGCCATGTGGTGCTCACGCCCCCTGGGATGGAAACTGCTTCTCTCCAGCTGCATGAGTTGAACATCAGGGCCTCTCTAAGATTTTTGGGTGTCCTTCCTTCTCACTGCAGCAGACTCCCTGGGCACAGGAACTGGGAGTCATACTTCCAGTTAGTATTGCAGTCTGTCCATGCCTCCCAAGCCAGTGCCTAGCTGAGCCTGCTGGAGAAGAAGCTAATGGGTTGTTACCCAGTAGTACTGTTCTACCTGTAAAAAGGGATCAGTTAGGAAATTCTCTGAACCACTGAGCAGCTGCCCAGGACCAGCACTATAAGAAAAGAGGTTGGGGCTTAAAAGCCTGGTACTGCCTGACCCATCGTTGCCTTTTTTCTGTCTCTCCTCTGTCTGAGATGTCCTTGGAAACCCTGAATGGGAGTGATGTAGAGGCCCAGAAGCCTTGGAGCTTGGCAACAGGGTTACAGAACAGTTCAGAATACAGGTGTTTTGGCAGTTGGATACCAGAGGTGGGAACTGGTCAGAAATCCTGATGGTTCATGTGGTAGTGCATGGTCCCCAAGGGAGGAACATGGTTCAGGTGAGAGCCTCCATTTCTCATTTTCCTGCGGTTATACTCGTCTAGCAGTGCCCTTGGCCCCATGACCTGGGTGAACTCCTTTTCCAAGGGCTACTGCCATCATCCAGGACGTGTGTTTGGCAGCCTTTTGAAGGCTGCTCAGTTAGATCTGGAAATTCTTATTACCAGATTACTAGGCTCTGGGGCTTGTTGTAGCACTCTGTTCTGTAAACATGCTAGACTTAGACTGATTTTCAGTGTGTTGGTTCATGCCTGTAAAAGCACTTAGGAAGCTAAAGCAGGAGGATCACTTTGAGTTCTAGACTTGTGTCCAGAGAGTGAGAAACGGTCTAAACAACAAGTGCATTTTTCAAGCTGAGCACAGAATAGACTGTAGTTCCAGCTACTTAAGAGGCCAAGGCAGGAGGATCACTTGAGGCCAGGAGTTCAAGATCAGCCTGGATAACATAGAAGATTAGCCTGGACAACAAAACAAGATTCCATCTGGAAAAAAAAAAGATACTGTATTTTTTCAGGGTAAGTTTGACCTTTGAGATAAGGGATCTTATTGACAGTGAAGGATCTTATTGACAGTTCTAAAATTTGAGTTTGTTAGCATTTGAAAGCAGAGATTCTTGAGTGTGCTCTGATGAGACTGGGACCGCATCAGGCTAGAGCAGAGTAGGGACCAGCTGCTGCTCCAACCGTCACAACTAGCGCTCTGTATAGAGAAATATTTCATCTATACCTCTTAGGGTTTGGGGGTGTGTGCAAGGTCAGGCTTCATCCATCCATTAGCTTTCCCCAGAGATTTGAAAGAAACTCTTTGGGAAATGACCAGAAGCCGGATTTAACCCTAGAGAGACATTAGTCCTGGGAGTTGAGCCCACACCCCCCATTGTGAACAGTGCCATCCCTTTTCCTTGACACGGTTCGGGGCTGACAACTCAGCTTTCCCTAGGGACTCGGTGTAGAAGAAT
Source organism: Ondatra zibethicus (assembly GCA_004026605.1). Lineage (NCBI taxonomy): Eukaryota > Metazoa > Chordata > Mammalia > Rodentia > Cricetidae > Ondatra > Ondatra zibethicus. The sequence goes on along the minus strand of PVIU01006282.1, from coordinate 44,641 downwards.
GACTCACACAGGGGACGGATGCCATTGAAGCCTAGACCTAGCCAGACCCTCTTGGACATTTTTAGGTCTTTCCTGAACACCAGGATGATGACACAAGCAAGATGTATTTCTTCCTTTTTTTTTTTTAAGATATTTGTTTATATGTATATGGGCATTTTGCCTGCATGAATGTCTGTGCACTGTGTGCATGCAGTGTCTGTGGAGGTCAGAAGAATGTATCAGAACCGTGTATCAGAATGTACAGATGGTTGTGAGCTGCCATGTGGGTGTGGGAATTGAACTGGGTCCTCTGTAAAAGCAGCCAGTGCTCTTACCTGATGAGCCATCTCTCCAGTCCTAAAAAGCCCCCTTTTATGCAGATGCTGGCTGTATCTTCCCTTTCCTTCCCATGGCTTCAAATTGACTCCCAGGCCCTTTTCAGTGGAGGGTCCAGGAGCCAGTGGGAAGGCTTTTTGTTTTGTTTTGTGTTTTCTTTCCCTCTTTAACACGGTGTCCATGCAGAGCCACCAAGAAGATTCTGCCCTTGGGTTACTGTTTCCTTTTCTGCCTGAAGCTGCCAGAGCCTTTAGGGTTGTCATGGCCCAAGATTCCCAAAGCTTATATTAATGGCGATGGGAGTGGTGTGACTGCAGAATGCTGTTTGTGATGAACTTGTTCTGTTACCTTACAGCATCTACTGAATGGAAACAAAAGACCCTCCTGCTTTCCCATTAGCCATTGTCGATCTGTTGCACGGGGGTTTTAAGATAGGTGAAGCTATAGGAGAAAGCATGTCTACCAGACTTCTGAATGGAATGTCTCAGCACTGCTGACTACTCTTGTGGGACAGCCCAACTATTGATGCTTGGCTATCTTCTTAGTAGCCTCAGGCTTGGGAAACCCCCTGGCCAGCCAGCCCAGCACATTCTTTCCCACAACAGGTCCAAGAGTGCAGTTTTGAGAGCCACCGGGCATGGCTCTTGAATGCTGCATGTTCTGTAAGGGCTGTGGACAACGAAGAACAGAGTGGGCCTGGGTCTTCTGCTAGTGGACCCTTCCAGCTGTTTGTTGAGAGAGGGTGGGTGGTGACCCTGGCTTGCCACTGCAGGGCTAAAGGGAACTAGAAATGCAGATCACGGTGAGAGGAAAGAACCTTACTAGAAGTACTTCCTGTGACTTGTACCTCATGCTCAGTCTCACTGAATCATGCTATACCTGAAAGAAATGCAGCCGAGTGAACTCAGGAGCTGAGCCAAGAGTTGGGATTCAGACTGAAATGCTGAGTCAGTAAGATCATTTGAACCTGTGAGTTTGGACAACATAGTGAGACCCCAACTGAAGTAAAATCAAGTCCTCTGACCCCAAAGTCCACTGTTGAGTGGGATGTGGAAAAATAACTGGTTTGAAGGCATAGGCTTAGGCTAGTTTTGTGGGTAAGGCATGGGCTGGCCTCTTTATATGGACAGCATTGGGCTGGGCCCTAGTGGGCAGCCACAGCCTAGGCCACCACCTTCCAGAGTTTTGACCTAATGCACTGATGATGTGGTTTGGCAGTAAAGTCTTTTCCCTCCCTGATACTTTGAAACTGAAGCTCTTGATGTGTCCTGGTGGATGGGAGTGGCATGGGTGGGCTCCCAGAACAGTCATGCTGGAGTCCTGGCACTCCCACGGAGAGTCACTCACCTCTGGGATGTCCCATGCATGGTGTCTGGAGAATACCAAAACAATGAACCACTTCCTCAGCCACCCTGTATTTACGTGTTAGGTCGTCCCAGTTTGGTGATGAGTCAGGGGAAGTGGGTGGTACTGGGGTTCCTAAACTGTACACATGGAGCCTTCTGGACTGAATATAGCTTGCCCTCCCTTTATGTTATTGGCCTCTGGTAAGTACCTGATGTGTGGCAGGGCACCCTGACATTGACTTTTCTGTTGGGATGCCCATGTAATCAGTTCCCTTTTGAGAGTAGCAATACCTAATTTCCTTGGAGAAGGAGGGATGGTGAGCTGGGTGGCGTTCTGTTGGCGTTGTCTCTGTTTACACAGCTCCAGCCCATCTTTCTGAATCTGAGCTAACTGGATGTGATTCCCTGCAGAGCCTGGCCCATACGGTAGTATCCACCTGACCTCTTAGGACCTTTGTGTCCTACTGTCCTTTGAAACAACTGTCCTTGTTTTGTTTTGTGGTGCTGAACATCAAACCCAGAAGGGTTTTAAGCATGCTAGGCAAGCAATCTATCACTGACCTTCATGTCTGTGGTCTTATAGTGGGAATGGCAAATCTCATTACTAGACACATACCCAACTTTATACCAGGCTCATCTAGAGAAGGACGAGTGTGCATGCTGTTGGCCTTAGGGCACGAGTGGGAAAGAGTGTAGTAGTCTTAAGGAGAGGGTGCTGGGTAGGAGAGGGCTTACTTAGGCATGACTACTAGTCCCTAAGTAGGAAGGGGACTTAGCACCATAGATGACTCTCAAGCTTCTAGGGATAGTGCATCCTCTGCCTTGTTTCATAGACGAGGAATGGAGAACCAGAGGAATGAAGCTGTTTGTTCGGGCAGAGTCACATATGCCACCTGGCTGTAAGGTCTCTTTCCAAAGTGCAAAAACCTTCACTGTTAGTCTTTATATATGGCGCTTCACGTGTGCTAGACAGATTCTACCACTAAGCTCTGTCCTCATGAACCAGATGTTAGGTAGTGTGGACAAAGGATGCTTAAATAGGACTGCTGTAGTCAGAGAACTTAACTGCATTAAGGAAGAGAACCTATCTCTGACCAACTTGGCCCACTGACCCCTGGCAGGGCAAACAGGTGCCCAGTCTCAGGTACCCAGATGTTCCGCAGGGCTCTTTGTATCTTTTGTCTCTATTCCCTGCTTTAGGTTCCTAAACTGACTTTCTCTATGAGGTGAGAACAATGGCAAGCTGCTATCTTCCTAACTACCTGTGGAAATTTGTTTTGCTCAGATGAACTGATCATATCCTTTTCACCCAAAATGTCTTTCCCTCTGATCTTCTTGGCAAGTAGAACTCTGCTCAATGTGTGTGAGTATTTTGCCAGAATATATGGTGTCTGTGCATGCAGTGCCAGGAGAAGGACTTTGGATCTCCTGGAACTGGAGCTAGAGATGATTGTCAGCTGCCATATGGGTACTGAAAATTGAACCCAGGTCCTCTGGAAAAGTAGCCAGTGCTCTTAAATCACTGAGCCATCTCTCTAGTTTCTACCAGGTATTTCTTGTTTGCTTGTTTACTTACATGTTGTCTGTCTTCTCTGCTCCTTCCACATTCCATCACCCTTTGCAAACCTCCAGGAGTAGGCTTTTGTTAATTATTCGGTGGCAGAGGGGATGGCACCTTGCACTTTCCAGAAAGGAAAAGTCTGTGCTATCTCTGAACCACCCTGCTGTTGCAGCTGCTGTTCCTGGGGAAATACATGCCATTCTGAGGTTTAAAAATATCTTACTTATAGCCAGGCGGTGGTGCTGCATGCCTTTAATCCCAACATCCAGGGAGGCAGAAGCAGGTGAATCTCTGTCAGTTCAAATCCAGCCTGGTCTACAGAGTGAATTCCAGGACAGCCAGAGATACACAGAGAAACCCTGTCTCAGAAAACAAAAAACAAACAAAACTTATTTATTTTCATTGTATGCATATGAGTGTTTCCCTACATTTGTATGTGTATCCTGTGTATATAGTACCAGAAGAGAGAATCAGATTCCCTGAGCTGCTTTGTGGGTGCTGGGTCCTCTGCAAGAGCAGCAAGTTTTCTCAACCACTGAGCCATCTCTTGGCCCCCAATTTTTATTTTTTGTTTGTTTATTTGTTTATTTTGTAATTTGAGACACTGTTTCACTCTGTAGCCAGCCTTAGAACTCTTTTTTTTTTAATTAATTTATTATGTATACAGTGTGCTGCCTGCATGTATGCCTGTATGCCAGGAGAGGGCACCAGATCTCATTACAGATGGTTGTGAGCCACCATGTGGTTGCTGGGAATTGAACTCAGGGCAGCTTAAGATGTCTCTTAAGCTCTGAGACATCTCTCCAGTCCCTGACCTAGAACTCTTTAAAATAGATCAGGCAGACCCAGAATTCAGAGATCCACCTGCCTTTCTACCTCTGAAGTACTGGGATTAAAGGCATGCACTATTACACTTGGCAACAGTCTGCTGTCTTGGTGGTAACACAATACATTTGTTAAAGCTAATTCGAATTGTACTGCTAAAATGGAAGAGGAGCCAGTAGTATAGTCAGTATTATAGTATGCTTAGTACAGCTGAGGAGCCAGTAGTATAATCAGTATTATAGTATTCTTAGTACAGCTGAGGAGCCAGTAGTATAGTCAGTATTATAGTATTCTTAGTACAGCTGAGGAGCCAGTAGTATAGTCAGTATTATAGTATTCTTAGTACAGCTGAGGAGCCAGTAGTATAGTCAGTATTATAGTATGCTTAGTACAGGTGAGGTCTTGGATTCAATCTCCTTCACGCAAACAGAAAACATACAAAGGAAGGATTTTGTCAGGTGAGGTTGAAACAGTGAAATCTTAAACTTAAGGCCAACGTAGGCAATTTAGACCCTGTCTTAAAATGTAAGTTAACTGGGTGGTGGTCGCACATGCCTTTAATCCTAGCACTCAGGGAGGCAGAGGTAGGTGGATCTCTATGAGTTTGATGCCAGCCTGGTCTAAGAGTGAGTTCCAGGACAGCCAGAGATACACAGAGAAACCCTGTCTTGAAGAAACAAACAAACAAAAAAAATAAAATGTAAATTAAACACAGCACTCTGGAGGCAGAGACAGGTGGATCTCTGTGACTTTGAAACCAACAGCCAGGGCTACACAGAGAAACCCTGTCTAAAAAAAAAAAAAAAACCTAAAAAAATACATAAAAATAAAATGTAAAAAAAGAATTAGTAAAGCCAAATGTTGAAGTGCCTGCCTAGCATTCCCAAGACTCTTAGTCCAATTCCCAATCCCTAGTACCACCAAAAAGAAAAGATTACTCCCCAGTTAAAACACACATACTTTTTTGTTTCTTTGTTTTTTGTTTTTCAAGGCAGGGTTTCTCCATAGCTTTGGAACCTGTCCTGGAACTCACTCTGTAGACCAGGCTGGCCTCAAACTCACTGAGATTCACCTGTCTCTGCCTCCCGAGTTCTAGGATTAGGCTTCTCGTTTTGCATTTGTCTTCTGGTGAGTCCCTTCCAGGTTTTGGTTCTTTGTTTTTGTTTTTTTTTTTTTAAGATTTATTTATTTATTATGTATACAACATTCCTTCTATGTATGCTTGCATGCCAGAAGAGGGCACCAGATCTCATTATAGATGCCTGTGAGCCACCATGTGGTTGCTGGGAATTGAACTCAGGACCTCTGGAAGAACAGTCAGTGCTCTTAACTACTGAGCCATCTCTCCAGCCTCCAGGTTTTGGTTCTTGCCTCAGCTCCTCAGAGGTAATGATCTGGTGGACTCAGAATATGTGTGCAGTTCAGCAAGACCATGTCCGTAGGGAGCTTTGTGAAAGATCATACCCCTGAGTGCTGGCTAAGATGGACAAGGGGCCTGGCAATATAATTGAGACCTTCAGAGCTTTCTATCTAATTCTAAGCTATTGCTGCTCTCTTCCCTACAGGTTGGGACAAACATTCCTATGGTTACCATGGCGATGATGGACATTCCTTCTGCTCCTCGGGGACAGGCCAGCCCTATGGTCCCACATTCACCACAGGGGATGTGATCGGCTGTTGTGTCAACCTCATCAATGGCACCTGCTTCTACACCAAGAATGGCCACAGCCTTGGTAGGTGCATAGGAGACCTTGGAGGGTCTGGCCTGTGGAGCCACTTTGATTGATGAGAAGCTCAAAGGCAGGTCTTGAAGTCAAAGTAGTATCATGGAGCCTCTGCGCAGCTCTGGGGGAACTGCAGTCACTTCCAGCCATTGGAACCCTTTCAGGTGAATGGAACACAACAGGCTTGCCCATTGTTAACCTGTCCCTTCAACAGCATTTACTAGATGAGCCCAGGATGGTTGCTGAGAGCAGCACATTCTAGTCATGATCCTGGCCTATCTTGTCTGTTGTACTTGATGGAGAAAAAGTTTGAGGAACCTAAGTGTAGTTATCAGTGGTTATGGTTTGGATTAGGGTTTGCATGTCTATAACCTGGCCCAGACTTTGGCCAGCTCTTCTGATAGTGGGGTACTGAAATTAACAGTGAGGGCCGTCAGACAGAAGGTAAACAGGAAGGAGTCAAATAGGGACAGAACTCTGGCAGTGTTGACAGAGTTACAAATAAAAATCCAGAGAGAAATGGAGGGATGGACTGGAAAAGGGCCAGGAGAAAGGCAAGCACCTGGAGGTTAATGCTAGAGATGGGATGAGAAATGGGTCTAGAGGTCCAGCAGGACATTGGGGTGGTGGTGCACTTGGAGAAGAGAAAGGCGAGGAAGGAGCTAGACTAGTCGAATGTTAGGCAGGTGGAGTGGAGGAATTTAGCAGTGGGGAAATTGTGGGTCTGATGGGTTCCTTGAAAGGAGCTGTTCTCTACATGTATAGAAACTTAATGTTAGAACTTGAGCTGGACATGGTGGTGAATGCCTGTAATTCCAGCACTAGAGGGATGGAGGCAGGAAGAGCAGAAGTTCAAGGCCATCCTCAGCTATATAAAGGGTTTGAGGCCAGTCTAGACTATAAGAGCGCCATACAAACAAAATGGATTTGGGGGCGGAAAGAGAAAGAGCATGCTAGATGTGGCATACACCTGAAATCCCAGCATTCAGGAGCACGATGGTTTCTATGAGTTAAAGGCCAGCCTGGATTATGTAACCACCCAAGGTTGACCTATGACTTCCATATGTGTGCCCCTATTCACATGAATATATACATAAACAAGAAAAAGTGAGTAAATTAAAATTTAAAACATGTGAAAAAAAGTCAGAGAAAGGGACTTGGACTATACTGACTAGTAAATGGCCACACTGTCCCAACTTGGTCCCTAACTGCTGGGTTTGCCTGCCTTGCAAGGGTCTCTGCTCTGACCATACCCTGCTTCTCCCAAGAAGAGAACCAGCAGCACCTCACTAATCAGGGCATCAAGCTTTTCAGGACTGGAAACTGGGGCCCTGCTTCTGCTGACTTTAGGGGCAGTAACTATCTGGCTGCTGCCCCTACAGCCTGTATGCGTATGCGGGGTTTTCTTGTGCCAGCAGCTGTTCTCAAATAACTATTCAGAGTCTTAATATTAATCATAAATATTTGGCCAATAGCTGAGGCTTATTACTAACTAACCTCTTCCATTTTAAATTAACCCATATTTCTTATCTATGCTTTGCCATGTGGCTTGGTACCTTTTCTCAGTATGGCATGCCAATCTTGCTTCTCTTTGTGTCTGCTCATGACTTCTCTGACTCTGCCCTTCTTCCTCCCAGCATTCTCAGTTTGGCTCTCCCGCCTAACTTTGTCCTGTTCAGCTATTGGCCAGTCGGCTTCTTTATTAAACCAATCATTGTGACATATATTTACACAATGTCAAGGAATATTCCACATGTGTGGTTTTTCTAGGAGATAAGCCAGTCAGAATCAAGAACCCTAAGGGAATTAGGTTTGCTATTGACTGGGGATGAGCAACTAAGAGCCAGCATTCTTCAGCCATTCTTTGCACAAGAGCACATAGGAAAGGACAAGAAGATGGGTGATTGAGAATATGTCTCACCGGGCCATGGTGGTGCATGCCTTTAATCCCAGCACTCAGGAGGCAAAGGCAGGTGGATCTCTGTGAGTTCGAGACCAGCCTTGTCTACAAGAGCTAGTTCCAGTACAGGCTTCAAAGCCACAAAGAAACCCTGTCTCGAAAAACAAAAAAACAAAAAAAAAGAGTGTGTCTCAGAGGTAGAGCTTCACCCGGTTCACATCTGGAGAAACTCTCCGGAGACTGACCATTGCCTAACAGCAGTTGCTGGTGTCCCACTGGCAAGATCTTGAGAAGATTCTTTGCTCCTTACTCTGCTTTCTGACTCTAGCTATTTTGGCCCTAGTCACTTTGGGTTCATCTGCTGCCCGAATCCCAAGGGCTCTTAGATGCTCTCATTGTATGTCCTCTCACCTGCCTGTCTGCAGCCAGGCTCAGTCCTACCCCTTCATCTGTTTGCCTTTCATATCTCCCTAGCTTGTCCACATCTTGCTTAAAGCATGGTGTCTCTTGTGGAAAATAAGATTTGGAGAATACAGTGCTGTACCTATAGTACCTGTATGTTTAGTGCCTCCTTTGGGCACTATAGGTGTGTGTTAGGACCACAGGGCCTTGAACTCTTTGTGAGCCAGGTCGCCTTAGGCCATTGTTTATCTGCCTAGTGAATGCTTTTTATGGACCCTGTGCAAAGACCTAGTACACATATTTAATTAAACTTCATATGGTAGTACATTGCCTAATTTTTTTATCCTTTAAAAAAATCTTCTGTGGGGCTGGAGAGATGCCTCAGTGGTTAAGAGCACTGCCTGCCCTTTCAAAGGTCCTGAGTTCAGTTCCCAGCAACCACATGGTGGCTCACAGCCATCTGTAATGAGATCTGGTGCCCTCTTCTGGCCTGCAGATATACATGCAGGCAGAATACCAAGAATACTGTATATAAATAGTATTAAAATTAAAATAAATAAATAACTAGATTAAAATTAAAAAAAAAACTTCTGTGGTCTTGTTTATTTCTAAATATTTGGTGTTAATTTCAAACTTCTGTTAACCCAAAGTATGATAAATAAGTATCATTTAATAAAGATACTCATTAACATACTAGAAGAGGAAAAGGCCAAGATTTGAGTTTCTTTGTAGTTAAGCTTGCCCGCATAGACAGCAACCATTAAAACCAGTTATGTGGTCTGTGAGTAGTATGTGAGATCTAGGTCAGTGTAGAGTACTTGACTAGCTTCTTTAAGATCCTAAGTTCAATCCTTAGTACACAAAATGAGGCAAAACAAATACAGGAAAGCCAAAGAATCAGTTAAGCTCCGTCTGGTGGCACAGGCTATAGTCCCAGCTTCTTGAGGCAGGGACTTTGAAAGCTCAGGGCCAGCAGGGCATCTTAATAAGAAACTGTTTCAAAGTTAAAAAATGAAAAGAGAACTGAAAATGAAAAGTAGATGTCAGTGGTAGAACACTTGATTGGCCTAGTCAAGGCCCTGACTTCGGTCCCTAATACTGGGGGGCAGGGTGGGGGAATCAGGTATATTAGCTTGAAGCTCATGTTTCACCATCTGGTCCACGAGTATATTTTGAGGACCTAATTGAAAATGAATAGGTCCCGTCTTTTGCATTTTCTGGATCATAAAATTTCATGAGGTTTGAGTGATAGATGCTTGGTAAATCTTCCTGTGTCCTGTGCCGTCTTATTATTACTAACATGCCTCAGGCTCTAATCCCTCCACTTAGGGGTTAGAATCACATATCCTACCTCTGGCCTCCCTGCCTCTTTTCTTTGTTACAGCACTCAAGCCTTCTATGCCTTCGTTCAGTAGCTCTGTGATTATTCGTCATGAATTCAGGGGCACTTTGAGGGCGAGCTGGCTTGTAGCTGTTTCTCCAGTCCTGTTACTGGGCCTGGCTCCTCAACAGATAAGTGGAGATAGAGGACTGATATCTGGTCCATAAGTAGTCTGTGTGCTTGTAGATTCTTCTTCATGTGATTCTGTACTGTCTCACATGGTCTTTTGTTCTCAGCTTCAGGGTCCTCAGAACCTGTTTGACCCAGGGCTCTTCTTATCAGCAAGTCTGGCTATCCTGTTTGCGTGGCCTTTCTTTCTGTGGGTCTACAAATCTTATTATCACAGTAGCCTTAGTGAGGCTCACAGGGCCTCATCAGGGAGCAGTGTTGCCTTCCACAGTGCAGTAGAGAGTAGTTTTTTCCTTGTTGTCCTGACAGCCTTCATGGACTTGTCTTTCCTGGTGCCATTGTGAGACAGAGTTGGGCAGGTCTGAGTGTGTCAGCCTCTGTCCAGACTGTGGCAGTTTTCTTACTGTGTAGCCAACTTGGACCTAGACCTCATGGTGTATGAAGCAACTTTCATAGTCTGTCTCATTTTTTCCCCTTAAGGTAAAGGGTTAGTATTACCCTTTCTTCAGATGGGCTAGAGCACTTTGGGTAACTTACCAAAGGTCACATGGAAGTAAAGCTGATGAAGCTAGAGTCCCTTTCTTTGAAGGTCGAGCATCTTCCCAAGCCTGGGAGTGAGTAGCATCTTGGATTCTTCAAGATCTGCAAAGGCACCTTAATGAGGGGCTTCTGGTGCTGTGACTCTGACCCTGTATGTGAGGCTCACACGTGACCTCAGGCCAATGGAGCATAATAAGGTTTTTGACTTTCACTCACTGAAGAGCAAAGTAGCTGTGCAAAGAATGCGTCATCTCTCTTTACCTTGTGTTTTAGTCTGTGCACTAGTGTGAGAAATATTGCACACTTCCTGAGGCTGTTGTCAGACTTCACTGTGCTGTTTGCCAAGTTTCTGTTTCCTTCTGGATGAGAGTTCAGAGAGTCCTTTGGGGCCTTCAGGGAGTCAGTGACTTGAAAACCCTAATGCCAAAAGCGGAGCAGTTCCCAGATGACAGAAGACTCTACCTAAGAGGTCTGTGAGGCCTTGGAAGAGGCTTGCTTGGCTTTTCACATTCTGATGCTCCACTCTAAGGATGCTGCTTAGGCCTCCTCATGGGTTTGGGGTTGCATGACCTCCACTCTTACTGCGGCTCAAATCTGAAGTCTCTAGAGATGCATTTCCCACTCTCCTGACAGGAGGGTCCAGATGCATAGGCCATTGTCGGCCAGTGCTGGATAATAAGGAACTTCTGAGGACTTGGAACAAGTACGGTCTAAAGATGAGCAGCAGCCACCCTCCCTACCTGCACTTCTCTATCTCTTGGACTGTTAGACTCAGACCAGGAATGTTTGCAGATCCAACACGGCCAGCACCTCTAACCTCTGACTCTGAGTCTGCTTTTCCTTGTCTGTAGATGGGAGAATGAGCAGAAGCCTGTTCCCAGGGATTGGCATGAGGGGTGGGTCAGGTGGTAGACGATAGTGGGTGAGAGCACAGTGGGTTCCTGTGGAGACATTTAGATCAGAGGCCTGAACAGCCTTAGGTGATAGATCACTTGGGTTTAGTTTTTCTAGCAGACGTTCTTGCAAAAGTGGAAAAATTATAGGCAATTAATTACCTGAGGTTCTGGTTTCCCTTCTAGTTAGATTATCTAGCAAGAGGAAGGCCCAGGCCTAAAACTACCAGGCCCTAGTATAGGCTTGGCCACCATCTGCACCTTGAGTTCACAGAGGGTGGAGACCAAGGGGCCATCCCTGTCTAATGACCTGATCATTGTCCTTTCCTCCCCACAGGTATAGCCTTCACAGATCTCCCGGTAAGTACTGCTAATGGGTTTTCCTTCTCCTGGACTTTTGAGGGCTGCCTGGAATGGGTGGGGATACCTGCAAGTGCAGGGGTGGAGTCTGGCCCTTTCCCCAAGCAGGGATGTGTGGTGTGCTGCCAGCTTGAGGGTGCCAGTGGGGGTCACCTGCTGGCTGTCCTCTCTCTTCAGCAAGGCCTGGTGTTCCCCCATGTCTCTTAGCAGGTGACAGAAATTTGTGGCATTCTCTAAGGCAGTTCTTGTTGGTGGGGGTAATGGAATGGTGGTGGAATCAGGGTAACTCCATGGCACAGGCTGATCTGTGACTTCAGCCACAGGGCTGGGAGTGGCATATAGGGATTGCTCCTGAGCTTCTAGGAATCAGGTCCTTATCCAGGCCATCAGAGACCCCTGAGGAAAGTCAGCACCCCTGGAAACCTAGCATGCTACCATTCAGGGTTCCCCTAAGCCTGGGAGATGAGTTGTGTAGGCTTTTCTCTTAGAAAGAATGTTTCCTGTCAGCTGAGTTTGGTCCTTTCCCTCCTCCTCTACCCTATTACTTGACTGAGTTGTACGGGCACCGTCACATGCAGAGCCTTTACCCAGAATGTTGGGAGCCTGCATGGGTCTCTTTGCCCTGGCTGGTTCTGAAAAGAAGTTTCTTGACTTTATTATCCTGGGTGTCCCACTTTGCCCCAGGAAGTGCATTTGTAATACAAGGGGCCTCGGAATCTTAACTGCAGTACCCATAGTCATGTTTGAACTTCCTGTTATGTATCAGAATCCTTCCTTCCTTCCTTCCTACCTGGAGGCCCCAGAAAGGGGCTGTTGTCCTAGGCAAGGGGGGCAGACTCAGAAGAATTCTGACTCTGACTACGGAAGCTTCTAGGTGTGGAGATATGACATGAAATGAACAGACGTGAGTGTGGACTGTGTGCTGCCACATGCTGGGAAGACTGGGAAATGTCCCTGTGGGCTTGGCCTGTGCTGTGGAAGATGGGAGGAAAAGAAAGGAGGCAGAAAGTCTGTAGGTTTAGACCTCGTGGTGGGCTGAACCCCATGTGCCCAGAAAAAACACGAGGTACTTGTGAAGGACCCATCACCTGAGCGCGGAAGGTGAAGAGGGCTCAGGGGAGCCGGAGGTGGTGGTGCACATCTGTAATCCTAGCATTTAGGAGGTGAAGGCAGCTGGGTCAGTCAAGGTCATCAACTGCATAGTGAGTTTGAGGCCAAATGGGCTGGATGAGACCCTGTCTTTAAAAAAGGGTAGGGGTTCCTGGGAAAATGGTGTCTAGTGGCATGGGGAGGAGGTGGGTGAAGCTCTGGACATGGGGCAGTAGGAGCCCAAGAGGCATTGAGTGAGGCTGTGACCTGACTACAGCTGGTCATGGTAAGCGGGCAGTAAATGCAGAGAGCTCTGTACATCGCTGGTCAGAAGGCCTCTGCCGAGTAAACCTCTGAGAAGAGGGGCAGCCTCTGTCTCCATTACCAGCTCTAGAAGCAACTCACCAAATCATTCGCCTGTTCTCATCTATGTTCCTCTTTTCCTATGTCATCCCTTCCCCTCATGTACCAGGGACATACTTGGCCCTGCATCTCTTTCCAGGAGAAGCCATAAGCCACCCCATAGCACATTTTCATTTGTGTGTGTGTAGTGGTGTACAGTCCTGTCTAATACTGTGTATCTTGGCCAAAGGCCTAGGGGACATAGTGACCTTTGATGCAAAAACAGGAGACTTTTTCTTGTTGAGCCTTGCTTGCTTTTCTTCTTCTCCCTTCAAGCTTTTGGGGATAGCTTTTCTGCTAGGGAGGTAGGCAGAATGCGATTGATTCCTCCAGCCCTGCCGTGTAACTCTCTTCTAGCCCGAGTATTGGCTGGCAGGAGTCATGGAAGTGAAGAGAAGCCCTGCATCCCTGCTGCCCTCAGGGGCCTGACTGACATCCGTTCTCCTCCTCAGGCCAACCTCTACCCCACCGTAGGCCTGCAGACACCTGGGGAGATTGTGGATGCCAACTTTGGGCAGCAGCCATTCCTGTTCGACATTGAGGACTATATGCGGGAGTGGCGTGCCAAAGTCCAGGGCACTGTCCACGGCTTTCCCATCAGTGCCCGGCTTGGCGAGTGGCAGGCGGTGCTGCAGAAGTGAGTGTTATCCCCCTCCTCTAGGCCTTACCGTCCTAGAGATCTATGCAGTATTGCAAATGCTGCTAACAGTTCCATCCATGGGGTGTGTTTCTGGGGACACTGGCGGACAACTCAGTTGGTGCTGCTGCTTCCCTCTTGTCAGTGGACCCCCCCTTTGTGCTGTGGAACTGCTCCTGGTTAAACCTTGCTGGGGCTGGAGAGGTGACTCAGTGGTTAAGAGCACCCAGCATTCTTGTAGAAGACCTGAGTTCAGTTCCCAGCCCGTGTCAGGTGGCTCACAACCACTTGTAACTCCAGCTCCGGGGGATCTGACATCTTCAGCTTTTCTCAGTTTGCACAAACCCACACATGTACTGCATACATATATTTAAATTATACATATAATTTAAAATTATACATACATATAATTAAAAATAATAATTTTTTAAAAAGCCTTCCTCTCAGGCAACTTACAAGGCTCCTGTGTGTAAGATCACCAGCCCAGTATAGGTATGTTGGCACATGCCTTTAGTCCCAACACTCGGGAGGCAGAGGCAGGCATATCTCTGAGTTTGAGGCCAGTCTGGTCTATAGAGCAAGTCCCAGGGTAACCAGGATTACATAGAAAAACCTTGTCTTGAAAACCCACTTAAAAAAATTCATATTACCATACTTTGGTTGAGATGACTTCACAGGGTCAGTATCCACCTCAGTATCCCTGTGTCCATGGCAGAGTGGTATCAGGAAGTCTTCCTTAGGATCAGCCTAGCAGGCTCCTTGGCTAATTAGTGTCTAAATTGTCTTAGAAGCTAGTGTTGCTGAGATCCAATAGGGGCCCAAGTTTGGGTCTTTATTTCACTGGCCAACTGCATACCTGGGTGAAGCAATGACCACTACTCATCTACCTGTTAGGAGGTGGATGTGAGCTTGGTTCTCAAGAGTGGGCAAGGACTTGGCTTCTGCTAACCCTGATTGTTGTTCTGCAAAGGCACCAGGGGACCAGGGGCAGGAGTGCAATATACACTATGTTCTCATCCAGTTTCAAGTGGTCTCCATCACCGCCCCACCCCACCCTGTCTCCTTGGTTCACTTTCTCTTGTGGGCCAGAGCTTTGTGTCTGCTAGGAAAGCACTGTAACTGAGCGACATCCCAGTATTCAGCTTTCTTTTCTTGAGGGATTGATACTAAGGTAGCCTTAAGGAAGGGCTGAGGTACAGGCAGCCAGACCACCTCTGGTTCCCAGCCCAGCAGGTGAGCAGTGCTTCCTTGAAGGCTAGAGCAACACTATTCCCCACAATATACTTGCTGGTTGGGCAGGAGAAGAAATGGAGTTACTTTCAGGGTTGGGCTCAGCACATGGATCTTTATATGTATGTATCCATGGTGCTAGTATATGTCCTATGCAGCATTTGCCAAGACCTGGATATAATTTGTGTTCTGTTATTCTTTATTCTGTTAAAGCTTTATTTTATAAATATTGGAAATGGCTAGGTTATCTTGGAGATAGATTTGTCACAGCTTCATGTCTGACTGGCTTCCCCTGGTGAGACTCAAGTATCCTCCTCCTCCCATCCTCTCCCCTCCCCTCCTTTGTGCCCATTCCTGTCTGTGACAGCAGTAGAACCCAGGTCTTCATACATGCTAGGCAACCACAGTACTGCTGACCAGAATCCCCAGCCCATTTCTTTTGCTCGTATAGGTAACCCTTTGATAATAAAGAAATTCACATTATATAAAGTTACTTTCTGGGGCTCAGAGGTTAAAAGCACTTGCCACTCTTGTAGAGGACCGTGTTTGGTTCCCAGAATCCACATGACAGCTTACAATCGTTTGTAGCCCCAGTTCCACAGGATTTGATACTCTTCTGTATTGTGCAGGCATCAGGCATATGCATAGTACATATGCATACATGAAGGGAAACACTCAAATACATAAAATAATAAATAAATAAACGCTTAAAATTGTGTTTGTATTGTCCTCTAAAGCAGTATTCTTTTGTTTTCCAAGACAGGGTTTCTCTGTAGCCCTAGCTGTCCTGGAACTCACTCTGTAGAACAGGCTGGCCTCAAACTCAGAGACCCACCTGTCTCTGCCTCCCAAGTCCTGGGATTAAAAGCATGTGCCACCACTGACCAGCTAAGCAGTATTCTTTTTTTTTTTTTTATTTATTATATTTGGTTTTGTGAGACAGGGTTTCTCTTTGTAACAGCCCTGGCTGTCCTGGAACTCTCATTGTAGACCAGGCTAGCCTTGAACTCACAGAGATCCACCTGCCTCTGCCTCCCGAGTGCTGGAATTAAAGGCGTGCGCCACCACCACCCGGCTTAAGCAGTATTCTTAAGTCAAGCTATCTTTTGTTTTCTTTTAGAGATTTATTTTTATTTTCTACGAATTAGTGCTTTGCCTGCAGGTATATTATGTGCACTGTGTGTGTGCCTGGTACTTGTGGCGAGCAGAAGAGGACATCAGATCCTTGACCTGGAGTTACAAATGGTTATGAACCACTATATGAGTGCTAAGAACCAAATCCAGGTCCTCTGCAAGAGCAGCAGGTGTTCCTAAACTACTGAGCCATCTCTGCAGCCCCAAGAATATACATGTTAGAGGTATCTGATGTTCATATGAGATAATCTGAACCTTGTTTTTTGTTTTTTTCAAAATACATTGCTCTTCTATTTATGTTAAAGTGCCAAGCATTTTGTTTGTTTATTTCATTTACCCCTTAAAACATAAGAAGACAAACAGCCAAAGTTGCACAGACTTAAAACATTTCCCATACATCTCCTATCCACACAGGTCATGAGAGCTCATCTTTGTATACATGCATGTACATGTACACATATGTATACATAAGGCACTGCTCAGCCAGCTTTAGATGGGGTTAACTTTTGTACATTATGCTCTTCCACAAAGATTGTCCTCCTGTTGGCTGTGATGTGCCTGTCTCTTCCCAGCAAAATCAGCCTGATACTGAATTATTGGGCCCCTGATCCATGGTATATCTTGGAATTAATTTGACCTGTAGATTAAGCTATTTCTCTAGAGCAGAGGCTCTCAACCTACCTAATACTATGACCTTTAAAAAACAGTTCCTCATGTCTTGGTGATCCCCAATCATAAAATTATTTTGTTGCTACTTCATAACTTTATATCTGCTACAGTTATGAATCGTAATGCAAATATCTGCTATGCAGGATATCTGATATGTGCCGCCCACAGGGGTCCTGACCCAGAGGTTGAGAACCACTACTCGAGAGCCAGTGCCCCCACATGGCAGGCTCCCTGGGGACAAAGGTGCTTCCTCCAGTGCAGGCAACCCCAGGGTTCCACCTGCCTTCCTCACCATTTGCTAAAGTTAGTAGTTAGTTCTGTCAAATATGGTGTGCAGGCATCCTCCGTATCCTGGCTAGTTGCCATTTTAGGCAGCCCTGGGGTAAACTTACTTACCAGATCTGGACCAGCTGTTTCTGTGAGACTGAGGGCAGCATGTCTCAGAGAACTGAAACCACTCCTCTGACCTGTAAGCACAGATGTGACTGGTCCCTCTCCTGTCGACAGTGTGAGCACTTGAGGGCAGGTTTCATTTTCTTTACCCACTCTGGGTCATACCTCCAAGATATATTTAGGGGAGGCCTCATGGGGATGCATGTGTCCTGTCCTCCTTCAGTGCTCTATGAGAAATGTGGTTCTTGGGTGTTACCTTAAGCTCTTTTTATTTTTATTTTTTTTTAGCATGGTCTCATCTTATCTGGTGCATCATGGGTATTGTGCCACAGCCACAGCTTTTGCCCGAATGACTGAAACCACAATTCAGGAAGAACAGGCATCCATAAAGAACAGACAAAGTAAGGTTAATTTTTCTCTCCCCCTGCCTCTTTACCTGCCCCTGAATCTGTAGCTCATTCCTTCTTAGGCTGTCAAGAGTCTAGTCTAACCTTGTCCTTGCCATCCTGGAGACCAGCTTGCTGGCTCTAGTCCCTGCTCCCATCCTTCATTCGCTGCTACATGGGTAGCCAGCGGCCCCAGAAGGTCTCAGAGCAGCCTCCCTAACAGCACATTTTGAAAGTCAGGTGTAGGCCTGATCCTGGCAGAACCCTGTTCCTCCGTGCCTGTTTCTTCTCCCTGCCCACTGAAGCCTGGGTTCTCCTTGGCCTCCTAGTCATGATCTTCCAAAAGGAATGTTTGCATTTTACCCCACCACCACCCTGTCTTTCCCAACACTTACTCAAATTTAATAGTTCTGCTTGTTCTCAGCCAGAGGGAGGACTTGGTGCTCAGACAGCGTGAAGCTGACGCTCTGTGGCTGCTGTCATGCTGTCTCCCTGCTCCCTACCTCTAGTCCTGCCCTTGGCAGACAACCTATTCTTTCTTGGCCAAAGGCAGCTCTCCTGGTGTTCTGTATGTCTGGAACCCTTTTGTGGAAGGAGGGATGGGACAGAGAACAGAACCCACAGAGTATAAGATAAGAGGAGAGGAGATTATGGGTGAGTGGATATATGTGTATGAATGTGTCTATGAGTGCCTGCCTTTGTCTCTCTGAGCACATCATTTCTGTGTAGGTGTATGTGTCTGGGTCTCTAAAGAAGCTGTGCTCAACCAGGTAAATGGACAGGTATCCTATCCTAGACTTGGAGTCAACAAATGAGAGAGCTTCAGACCCAGAAGTCATTCACAGCAAGATGCATCAGGTCCTAAGGCCTGAGTGAGAAGGGAGTAGCAAGATGCTGATGGCCAGAGAAGTACCATCATCAGAGAGGCCAGTGTGAAGTAGAGTACCTCTTCTCACAGTACGGAGCATGCTGCAGCATCTGCAGATTGTCAAGATGTGGACCTTAGCTCAAGCTGGTGCATACCCCTGTGAGCCTTGAAGAGAGCGCAATCTATCTAAAGAGGCATCCTCAGGCCAACCCAATATCATGGTCTCACAGCCAGGACTCCCCTCACTAGCTACCTCCCTGGCTTCCTGTGCCCTGCAGGAGTGGACCTGCGGACTTACCTCCTACCTCTGGGCTTTGAGTTCTCCTTGTTCTCTCCTCATACTCTTGAGAACTCCATGACAGCTGACCAAAACCAGCCTCTGCTGTGGTCCTGGGCAACCAGGTTCTCTCAGCCATTTCTGTGAGCTTCTCCAGCTAGCAGCGTGCCAGGAGCCAGCCCACCTGACTTCTGGCCAGGGATATGCAGGGGATCTAGCCCTTACTCACAACCATGTTCTTCTCTACAGAAATCCAGAAGCTGGTGCTGGAAGGCCGGGTGGGCGAAGCCATTGAAACAACCCAGCGCTTCTACCCTGGGCTACTGGAGCACAACCCCAACCTGCTCTTCATGCTCAAGTAAGTCAGGTTTCAGGTTTACAGTTTCAGAGCCTGGCCCTCCGTCAGCAACAGGAACCCCAGCCTGTGTCAGCCCAGAACGCCAACGCTGCGTTCCCTTCACAGGTGTCGACAGTTCGTGGAGATGGTGAATGGCACCGACAGTGAGGTCCGCAGCTTGAGCTCGCGAAGCCCCAAGTCCCAGGACAGCTACCCTGGCTCCCCCAGCCTCAGCCCCCGACACGGCCCTAGTAGTTCCCACATACACAACACAGGTCAGCATCCTCCAGAGTTCTCTGGGGAGAGCTGGTGTGGAGAAGAATAGCCACCCCCTACCTTTCCTTGTGTGGGCTTAGGACTGTCTGATGGATTGGGTGGAAGGGAAAGGACCACTGTGGCGATCTCTGGGGCCCCACTTCTTACCCCCCTTCTCTGACCCACCTGGCTTCTAGGAGCAGACAGTCCCAGCTGCAGCAATGGCGTTGCATCCACCAAGAACAAACAGAACCACAGTAAATACCCCGCACCCAGCTCCTCTTCCTCATCCTCGTCCTCCTCGTCCTCCTCTTCCCCGTCCTCCATCAATTTCTCCGAGTCCAACTCAACAGACTCCACCAAGTCCCAGCCCCACAGCAGTACCAGTAACCAGGAGACCAGGTGCCTGTCTTGCTCCTCTCTCTCCACTCTGCTTCTGTTCTGTGCACACTGAACCTACCACTGGGTAGTCTCTCCTTTGAAATGCTGCCTTCTGCCCTTACCCTCACCTCTGTTGTAGGTCTTGCCTGGATTACAACCTGTTGTCTCTATTCAAGATATAACTGTCAGTTTCCTTGGCTCTGGTTTTCTCTGGAGGTGCTGACTCTGCCAGACTTGATAACATGGTAGCCTACATAGGGATCCCTTTTCCAAGGAGGATGGGCCTATTAGAACCTGTAGGGTCAGCTGGGTGGTAGTGGTGCATGCCTTTAATCCCAATACTTGGGAGGCAGAGACAGGCAGATCTCTGTGAGTTTGAGGCCAGTCTTGTCTACAGAGTGACTTCTAGGACAGGCTCCAAAGCTATAGAGAAACCTTGTCTCAAAAAACCAAAAAAAAAAAAAAAAAGGAACCTCTAGTATTTACAGTTAAGCAATTTTTATGAAATTAGGCTCATGGACAGCCAGATGACCTGGGCTGTAGGCTGCAGCTCCAAAATGGCTTTCAATAGGTCCTAGGTGTACCTAAAAGCTGACCTTGGTTTGGGCTCCTGCCAAGGCCACAGAGATACCCAATCAGTCAGTTGGTCAGTTGGTAGGGAAGAGAAGGATATATTGAAGAAGTATGTCAACTCAGAAGAGAGCCACTGAGAAAAATCACAGGGGCAACTTTGGGACAAGAATAGGAATCATGTAACAGGCACCTGGAGATAACTGTAGTGGAGGCAAAGCTTTGGAGCCTAAAAAGCTTGGGCTGGCCTTCCATGTCCTGGCAATCCTTTAGTTTGATGCCATTACAGGGCCCATTTTGGTCCGTCGGGTAAACTCCCTTGGTTTATCTGAAGCGATGTTAAACAAAGCCTGGATAGAGACCCAACTCTTCTCTCCACTCTTCTCTCCAGCGACAGCGAAATGGAGATGGAGGCAGAACATTACCCCAATGGCGTGTTGGAAAGCATATCCACGCGCATCATCAATGGTGCCTACAAGCACGAAGACCTACAGACAGATGAGTCCAGCATGGGTCAGTACTGTTCTTAGTGTGGCCCAGCCCCTGTGCTCCTTGAGAGGGCAACATATAGTTGTAATACCCACTTCCTCCTGAGAGGGCTATGATGGCAGCTTGAGAAACTGAAGCTGGACTGACCCACCACTTTCTTAGTCATTCCTGAATGCATCCTTGAGGTGGCTTCCAGTGGGTAAGAAGGTCCATGCCTGCTGCCAAGACCCCTTCAAGGCCAAAGGGAGTTTGAGGATGTGGACCTCACTAGCACCGTACATTTGTGCAGGGTGGGAAGAGGGAAGTTTCCCAGTCTTGCTCCCCCTCTGGTCTATATGCCAGCTGAACTTAGCTGCTCCACCTGCTTGCTCTCCTAGCCATTGCCTACCTTTGGCAGAAGCTGTAGCTCCATGGGGTCCTTGTGTTCTTCCCCCTTTGCCCTCTAATGTGTTTTCTGCTGGCCTCTGGGTGCAGATGATGGGCATCCGCGGCGGCTCTGCGGGGGCAACCAGGCTGCCACAGAAAGGATCATCCTGTTTGGCCGAGAGTTGCAGGCATTGAGCGAGCAGCTGGGCCGAGAGTTCGGCAAGAATTTGGCCCACACGGAGATGTTGCAGGTATAGGAGAAGCCAGGCCCTCACATAGAGCAGCTCCCCATCTGATGTCGGGGCTCTGGGAAGCAGTGATAGGCCAGAATGGGCTCTAGTCATGTCTGCAGTGGAATGTGGGGTGTTCAGGGTGTTCCCCATCCTAAGATCTAAAGAGGGTATAGCTTTGCCTGACTCTGTAGATCAGGTATTTTGAGCTCTCTCTGGGCCACATGCAGTATTCTGTCTTCTGGAGCTGTGGGGACTGTGTAGGATGTGCTACGTTCCTCTCATGAGTGCTCTGTCCCTTAGGATGCCTTTAGCCTGCTAGCGTACTCAGACCCCTGGAACTGCCCCGTTGGCCATCAGCTTGATCCCATCCAGAGGGAGCCTGTGTGTGCTGCTCTCAACAGCGCCATTTTAGGTGAGTGCAGCTGATGAGTTAACCCATGAGTGTATGAGTGGCCACCTTCCCTCTTCCTAGAAACATCAAGGTTGGCGTAGGCCTTCACGGGGAACCTGACCCTAACTCCCTATGCCCAGCTGAGTTGGCCACTAGTTCATGACCATGGGCCAGGCCAGCTTTCTTGCTCTAGAGAAGGTCAAGGTCCTCAGGTTCCTGTCATGAATGCAGGGCTATGGCCTGGTGGTTAGGGCACTCAGACAATAAACTCTGTTCCAAGAGTTCTGTCCATATCCCTGACCTCTAGGGAACTTTGACCTGTGCCCCAGTCCTTGGCTAAGCATTGATCATCCCTTGTAATCTCTTCCACAGAGTCCCAGAACCTGCCAAAGCAGCCTCCTCTGATGCTCGCCCTGGGCCAGGCATCTGAATGTCTACGGCTCATGGCCCGAGCAGGCCTGGGATCTTGTTCTTTTGCCAGAGTTGATGACTACTTGCACTAGCTGACCTTCCTGGCTGGCTCTAGCTGGCCATCCTTCAGCCCTAGGGCTGGAGCAACCCTGCCCTCCATAGGCACCTGGTACAGAGACCTGGAAGCCGTGGGCAGAGTCCTGCTCCTCCTGCCTGGCCGGTCCTCCCTCACTCCCTCCCCCCTCCCCCTCCCCTCCCTCCCTCCCTCCTTCCCTTGTCCTAGCCTCCTTTTCCTTCTCCCTTCCACGTGCAGCGGCCTGTGACACAGTATTGGCTGGTTACTCGTGTAGCGGCTTCTCCTTTAAAGGAGATTTTGTTTTGAGGAGAGGTTGGGTTTTTTGTTGTTGTTGTTTTTTTTTTTAATCTTTTTTTCCCTCCTGACTGAGCCACCAGTGTTTATCTCGGGAGAGTTTGTGCTGAGCTGGTTTCTGCTAATTTAGTAATGAAGCCTATCCAGGTTGATGATAGTTTATTATTTTCATAAGTAAAAAAACAAACAAACAAATGAGATTATATATATATATAAATATATATATATTAAAAAAAAAAAAAGACACAGTATTTATCGTAGCACTAGTGGTCCAGCACCTCTTGGGTGAGGCTGTCCAGACACCATGTGTTTTTATTTGAGTCCAACTCATTAAAAAAAGAATCATCTCTTGTCACTTCAATCAAGTGATTTGTTTATTTTAGGCTCCCCTTTTGTTGAGCCACAGGTCCAGCTGAAGCTGCTTGGTGGGCAAGGTCAGGCTAAGCTGCTTTGCAGCATCCCAAGAGGTGTGGGTCTCTAGGCCCCTTATAGGTAGACAAAACACAGAACTGCAGGTTCAGGGATTCAGGGACGTGAAGTCGCACAAGGGCACACAGCAAAGCAAGGGAACACAGGGTCTGTAGCCAGCACGCTGTCTACCACTCCACCCTGCCTCTCACTGCCTGCCTTGCCCCTCTCTCCCATCTCAGTGCCCTGCCTTCCCTTGTTGTTAAGATGGCCAAATAATTCATTACTCTCAGTTGAATGCCTGGAAACTACCTGCCTTCAACCCAAGAGCTGCTGTATGCCAGGCTGCCAAGAGGAAGACTCCATTCCCAGGACAGAGGCCCTTAACGACAGGCTGGCTGCTTTCCTCCTGCCTGGGTCTGCATCACTGCCCAGCTCTGATGGGATTGATGTTTCCTGTGGAGACGTTGGTACCTCGTGGAGGCTGGTTCTCGGACCACTGGTCCAAAGTGGATGGAACCTTTGGCTTCCTGGTCCAGATTTCCCTACAGCTATGGGAGGCTGCTCCCTACAGCTTGGCCCCAGCGACTCTTAGGAAGAGGAGACTCCATGGGCCTTACAGTGTCCCACCAGCTGTTTCACATGGATCCTCACAGCTGGTGGAGCAACAACAAAAAACCCCACCACCACAGGGCTGGGATGCTGCCAGGTTGTGGGTGGGCCATCTGTGGAGGGGACTGTCTGCCAAGGAAGAGGAGGGTCTATGGAGAGGAGAGCTGGAGGGGCCAGGATCTCTTTACCTGCATCACAGGGTGAGTGAAAGCCCAGGTAGCCTCTGCAAAGAGAAGGCAAAGCCATGAGTGGGCTTCCAGTCTCTGTCTGCATCTGCTTCTGGGCTGGGTGAGCTCATGTTCTATCGGTGGGCACAGAGATGGGGGAGAGCTTGAGATGTTCTGTGCCCGCCAGGCTTCACCAGGCCTACAGCTGGGCAAAAATGAATTAAGCCAGCTGTCATGGGCCAGGGCCCTGACTGAAATCTTCCAGAAATTTGGTTTGAGGGCTACTACATTTTCTTGTCCTGTGTAAAGGAAATTTCATCCTGTCGAAGGCTGGAACACCCAAGCTCCAAACTCAGGTTGGAAGTATCAGGCTGTTACAGTGGTCGTCTTCACATTTGGAAGTGAAATCCAGAGGCATTTGCAGAGCAGTGGCGTTTAGAAAACATCCCCACCAGTCCTCTCCTTTGCCGGTTAAAGAAACAGGCCCAGGAGATTAAGTGACTTGAGCAAAGCCACACAGCAAATAGTGGCCCAGTCAGGAATAACTACTCATATGGGTTCGACAGTCTTGTCTAGACCTAAAGCAGATGAGCTTTGTGAGGGGTTGGCATGGCTTCAGCAGTGCCTGCGCAGCAGGTACCGTTAGGAGTGTGACAAGGGTGGGGATGTGCTTAGACTTGGGTTGTGGAGTGGCTGAGAGGGCCTGGAGGGCTCGGGACTGCTGCGTGCTGTATGGGGTTGTGTGTCTGTCTGGCTCGCACTCAGTACCCATGGCCACCTCCCCATTTTCTGTGCCTTATCTCACTGTTTCAGCTGAGTCCAAGTTGTTTACTCGGTTCCTCTCCAGAGGAGTTCCCTGTCCTAGTTGGACAGCTCACTTTGGGGACATAAGCCTTTGCCCCACAAGCTGTGGGGAGGCCAAAATCAAGCTGCTGAAGCCAGTTGTTAGTCCAGTCCTGCTGCCAGAGGAGCCCCGTATGTACCTCCAATCCTACTAGCCTGTTTCCAGGATCCTGGAGTGGGGAATAGTTTCTTGGCTACAGCTTAGTAAGGGGCTGGACCTGACCCTTGTAGGCAGGAGGAGGACCTGGTTGTGTTGGGTTCTCCAGCCCTTGGGGAGCAGCATTCCCTACTCACCTTCCCTTTGTGGCACCAGGTGGTAGCTCCTTACAGAGCAAGGACCAAGCTGACAGATCCCCACCCCTTCCTATGTGGGTCTGTGGCTGGGTCTAGGCTGCCAGAACAAGGATATCACAAGCTGGGGAAATGAGGACTGCCTGGCTGCCCAGCCCTTAAGCACAAAAAAAGATGAGGCAGAGGACTGTTGGGGCTGACCGTTCCTTTGGTTGCTCACAACTCAGGTATGCATGTCATTTGGCAGCTGGACATCAGAGCCCTACTTCACCACCAATCACAGATGGTGGCTTCTGGCTGTCCCCAGCACCCACCTCTTCACATAGGTTCCCTCCATTCTCAACTCCAGCTGAAACAGGCATCCTCCACATTGTGCACACTGGTTCTGCCTTTGTCCTTGCAAGTTGATACTCAGCATTAGCATGAAATTTGTGGTGGGAGAGGGTTGACAGAATTCTAACACAAACATCCTATTAAATTGTACTTGAGATGAAAAAATTCCTGTTGTATTTTGACAGAATTATTTTTATTAAAATACACATCCATGAGCAATTGTGTCTCATTTTTTTGGTCTTACTGGGGTTGGTGGGCTCATACCTCTCTTTGCAAGACTCCAAGAAGGACAGGGGCTTTAGACCAGGGAAACAACAAATTTAACTTCAGAAGGACGGGCTGCAGTGTCTTTTTTCCTCCACAAAAATGGGCTTCTACAACACAAATCCTTCACCCCAGGCTCAAGGATCTCAGCAGAAGAGGGGCAGGAAGACTGTAAGAGCCAGGGGAACAGGTTTGCTATGAGATTTCATCTATAAATGTCAGAGAAGCTATACCTATGAAGTCTCATCAACATGGCTGCAAAAGTCTCATGATCTGAATGAACATAGCACCAATAGAAGGGGGAGCTCTGATGGGGCCTCAGCCTTTGACAAAGAACTATAGGCAACTGAGACATGCTGAGAGCAGGGGAAATAGTCTTCCTCAGGGAAGAACCCCCATATTGGTTACCCAATACCAAGTGGTCAAACCTGAAATCATACACATAGAAGTAACTTACGGACTGAGCAGATTGTATTTACACATATATGTATATATGTAACAATAATAAATAGAAGCCGTGAAATCAAGAGAGCAAGGTGGGTACATGGAAAGGATTAGAGGGAAAAAAGAAAAGGGACAATTACGTAATTAAATATAAAGCTGGGCATGGTAGCATATGCTTTTAATCCCATCACTCAGGAGGCAGGTGGATCTCTGAGTTCGAGGCCAGCCTGATCTACAAAGCAAACTCCAGGACAGCCAGGGCTGTTAGCACAGACAATCCCTGTCTCCAAAAACCCCCTCAATTTTTTTTTTAATGTAGTACGGGGGCTGGGTGTGATGGTGTACATCTTCAGTCTGAGCACCGAGAGGCAGGGGCAAGCAAATCTCTGAGCTCAAGGCCAGGCAGGCAAGGGCTATACAGATCCTGTGTCCAAAAAAAAAGTGTGGTGTAAAGATGGCTCAGTGGCTGGGAGAGCACTTGCTTGTTGCATGATTGACACAACCCCGAGACAGATACTGGGGTTCAACCTGGAGATCAGAAAAGCAAAGCAGCCACTGGCTCTTACCTCTATCTCAGACTAAAAACGGATGAGATCCTATCTACATGAATACTAAAGACTCCACACTCCAGAGTTCCTCTCTCTCTACCCAGCCATAATGCTCCTATCTCCACCTCCCTAGTGCTGGGATTAAAGGTGTGTGATCCCATGCGCTGGGATCACCTTTGTGTGAGCTCTGTTTCTCTTTTAGATTCAATCTTGTGTAGCCCAGGGTGGCCTAACAGAGATCCCTCTGCCTCTGTCTCCTGAGTCCTGGGACTAAAGGTGTGTGTCACCATTCCCTGGCGCGTATGGCTGACTAGCAGGGCTGCTTTGCCCTCTGATCTTCAGGCAAGTTTATCAAAACACAAATAATATACCGCTATGCATGCTGTTCTTTAGAGAACCTGAGTTTAGTTCCCATCACCCACATCAGGTGGCTAACCTGTAACTCGAGCTCCGGAGGATCTGATGCCTCTGGCCTCTCAGGGTACCTGCACTCAGGCTATACCCACATTCAGACACACAAACCTACACATCATATTAAATAGTAAAAGTAGATCTTTAAAGGAAAAAAAAGGTATAGTATATATTCAGTATCAACAAAGACTGGCTTCCAAGAGACTGCTTTTTCTTCCACATGCCAAATTCCTCTGGTGTTCAAATTCCTCACATAAAATGGTATATAATATGACCTACACACATCTTTTTATGCTTAGATGTACTTTTTTTTCCCTCAAGGCAGGGTTTCTCTGTGTAACAGCGCTGACTGTCCTGGAAATCACTTTGTAGACCAGGCTGGCCTTGAACTCAAGCCTGCTTCTGTCTCCTGAGTGCTAGGATTAAAGGTATGCACCACCATACCTGATTTATATACACTTTTTTTTTGAGACAGGGTTTCTCTGTGGGACAGTCCTGACTGTCCTGGAACTCACTCTGTATAGCAGTCTGGCCTCAAACTCACAGGTGGATACCTGCCTTTGCCTCCCGAGTGCTGGGATTAAAGGTGTGTGCCACAACCGCCCGGTTTAGATACACTTTTAAAAATTTTGTGTGTAGTTACACTTCCCCTTCTATGCATGTGTGGAGGCCAGAGACTGTTGGGTGTCTTTCTCATTTTCACACCACTATTTTTTTCTTTTTGGTTTTTAAGACAGCTCTGTCTGTCCTAAAACTAGCTCTATAAACCAGGCTGGCCTCGAACTCACAGAGACACTGAGATCCACCTGCCTCTGCCTCCCTAGCGTTGGGATTAAAGGCATGAGCCACTATCACCCAGCTCTTCTTTTGCTATTTTTAACTGTGTATATGAGTTGGGTACTCGCACATACATGTGGTGCCTGGGGAGTCCAAAGAGGGTGCTGGATCCCCCAGAGCTGGCATTAAAGGCAGTTTCAGCTACCTGATTTATTTATTTATTTATGTATTTATGTATGTATGTATTTATTTATTTATTATGCATACAGTGTTCTGCCTGCCTATATATCTGCAGGCCAGAAGAGGGCACCATATCTCACTAAGGATGGTTGTGAGTCGCCATGTGGTTGCTGGAAATTGAACTCAGGAACTTTCTCTGGAAGGGCAGACAGTGCTCCTAACCACTAAGCCATCGTTCCAGCTCAGAGCCCAACTTTTTCAATAGTGGACCCCCGACCTCAAAGGCTCCTCTGAGGCCTTCTTTTCCCAGTAGCCCCTGGGTTTGTAATTGCTTACGGAAGTCCACCTGGAAGGTATATTGGGTCCTAATAGATAGATGAAGCTATAAATTCCCAGTTTTATCTTTCTTAATTCTCATTCCCAGGGTCTTGGTTTAGGGAGGTTATGGGTCTTTTCCATGGGAGACAAGGCAGAACAGGACAACTACAGTCTTGGGGCCCTCAGTGGGTCAGAGGACCTGGTGACAACCCATCTGGTGTCGTCCTTGGTGGTCTACTTCATGAGGTGTGGTGGATCCACCAGCAATCTTCATTGCTTTAGGGGTGGTGAGAGCCATAGGATATGGGCCTTTCCACACTGGCTCCAGGATCTGGGTCAGGAACCTTGTTACTCACACAAAGTCACTGGACTGGAACTTGTGCACAGGCTCGGACATGGCAAAGGGCACAGCCCCTCACTCTGATGAATAGCCCTTTGGGCTTGTTGCAGGGCCTGTAAGGACTTAGGCAGGATGGTTAGTAATTTCTGCCTCATGAATATAGCTTAGGAAGGAGGGGGTAAACTGCCAAACATAATTTTTTAATAATTTTTATTTTATGTGCATTTGCATTTTTGCCTACATGTATCTCTGTGTGAGGATGTCAGATCTTGGAGCTACAGACAATTGTGAGCTGCCATGTGGTCGTCTGGAACCCTGGTTGTCTGGAAGAACAATCATTGCTCTTAATTGATGAGCCATCACTCCAGCCCCTCAAGTATAATTTTAAATTTAAACCCTTTCGATCTGGGGTGCATCTGGTCCTTAGAAAGACAAATGAGGGGGCTGGAGAGATGGCTCAGCAGTTAAGAAGAGCATTGCCTTCCAAAGGTCCTGAGTTCAATTCCCAGCAACTACATGGTGGCTCACAACTATCTGTAATGAGGTCTGGTGCCCTCTTCTGGCCTGCAGGCATACACGCAGACAGAATATTGTATACATAATAAATAATAAATATTTTAAAAATCTTTTAAAAAAAGACAAGTGATAAGCCAAGCAGTTGTGACACATGCCTTTAATCCCAGCACTTGTGAGTTTGAGGCCAGTCTGCTCTACAGAGTGAGTTCAAGAACAGCTAGGGCTACAAAGAGAAATCCTGTCTCAAACAAAACAAAAAAAAAAAAGAACCCCCCCCCAAAAAAAGGTACAAGATTGGTATAATTTACCAATCTCAAGGATGTATTTAAAGTTTCTCCTAAAGTCCTGCTTATCCTTTGTACCTGTCCTGAGCCCTAACCTACACACAATGTAGTTTTCAATCAACATTTAGGACCTTTGTTAGATTTGGGGAAACTCTGCCTGTGAAGGTTGGGCCACTGTCTGACTGGGAGAGGGGTAACCCAAATCTAGGTATTAACTCTTGGAGAAGTTTCTTGGTGACTGCTGAGGCTGTCAGCACTTGGGTAGGATAGGCTTCCACCCATCCATTGAAGGTATCTATGAAAATTAACAAATATTTATTCCCAAGCATGGTGGCTTTTATCTCTGTAAAGCTGACTTGGGGGTGCTCATTGGGTGCAGGTTCCTTCCCAGGCTTTTTCTCCTCCTTTGGGATTTACTTGTGTACACTTGCACATCTGGACACAATGTCTTTGACAAGACTGTCTAGTTGAAGGATGTAATATCTGGGCCTGAGTAACTTAGCGGATTGGGATGTCCCTAGGTAGATGGCCTGGTGGAGTTCGGTGACCATCTGTCTTCTGAGAATGGTAGGGAGTATGTCAAGCAAGAATTGCCTCTTTGTGTCCTGTTTATCATCTTCCTTTTCCATCCATTTGGTTTCTTTCTGTGTGTAGCTTTGGAGCAATTCGGGTTTGGGCGGGTGACCAAGATCTGAAGTGGCCCCACTCGTTCTAGGGTTGTCTTCTGGGCAACTAAGTCTGCTGCCCTAATTCCGTGGGCATCCAGGGATTCCCCTCTCTGATGCCCTTTATAGTGGACAATGGCTACCTATTTTGGCAGCTGCATGGCCTCTAATAGGGCCAGGATTTCTTTGTTTTAATTTCCTTTCTGGTTGAGGTGAGGAGTCACCTTTTCCTATAGAGGGCTCCATGGACATGGCTGTGGTAAATCCTTAGCAACTGTCTGTGTACAGACAGCAAAGTGCCTGGGTTAATGTCAAAAGCTCAGCCCTGGGGGTTGGAGAGATGGCTCAGTGGTTAAGAGCACTGGCTGCTCTTCCAGAGGTCCTGAGTTCAATTCCCAGCAACCACATGGTGGCTCATAAGCATCTGTAATGAGATATGGTGCCCTCCTCTGGCATGTGGGCATACATGGAGGCAGAATGTAAAAAAAAAAAAAAAAGCTCAGCCCTTTGTGCTGAAGTTCCTCCTCTGAGAGACTGGGCCCAAACTATCCTGTCCAAGGTGACAACTGTAGCTCCAAGATACCCAATTCCATTTTGAACAAAACTGCTTCAATCATCGGGTCACATCAGTGAGTTCCAGGCAATAGTGGAGAGGCTCTGTTGGGTTATTTTATGGCAGCAGACTGGCTGGGTTGATGGCTCAAGTTTTACAGAATCGGGTATGGGGTTAGTCTAAGAAAAGTGCTTGATAAGAAGTTCTTCGGGTGTTGGACATCTGTCTTGCTGGGGCCTCTAGAGTGTTGCAAAGCAATTCCACCAGAGACCACACAGAAACTCTTCTCTTTTTAATTGTACGTGTATTAGTGTGTCACCTGCGTGTATGTCCAGGTACCATGTGTGCATGGTACCCTTGGAGGCCAGAAGAGAGTGTCAACTGGAATTAAAGACATTTGTGAGCTGCCATGTGGGTGTTAGGAATCCAACCTAGGTCCTCTGGAAGAGCAGCCAGTGCTCTTAACCAATAAGTCATCTCTCTAGCCCAATACACAGAAACTCTTTTTTTTTTTCTTTTCGGTTTCTTCAAGACAAGGTTTCTCTGTGTAGCCCAGGCTGGCTGGAACTCACTCTGTAGCCCAGGCTGGCTGGAACTCACTCTGTAGCCCAGGCTGGCTGGAACTCTCTGTAGCCCAGGCTGGCCTGGAATGCAAAGATCTACCTGCCTCTGCCTCCCGAGTGCTGGGATTTGTCCATCTCACACAGAAACTTCTAAAGCCAAATACAACATCTGCATTGCTGGCTGGAGACTGCATGGGAAACTTACCTAAATCATGCAGCTCCAAGACTCACCATGTTTTTGCCGTTTATATACAAAAACAACATCCTGGTTGACATACTTTGGTTAGCAAGAAGTGAAACTACAGAAGCCAAAAAGCAAAGGTTAGTGCATTTGGGGACTTTCCCAGATCCTGGAGCTATGGATTAGGCCTTTGATAGATTACATCTTTATTTCCATTTTAGAAGGTACTCGGGTATATGATCTGGGTTCTACAGTCAAAACGGTGTCCTTAACATGGCTTCAGTAGTGCGCAGGTCTTGGGGTACAATCTGTGGCCCATTCCCTGGGCAGAGGATCCTGGACTATGTAAGACTGAGACAGCAAGTTGAGTAGCTGCATGCATACATTCCTCCTGGTTTTGTTTTTTTGTTTTTATCTGTGTGTTTTGTTTGTATATATCTGTGTACCCCCTGTGCAACTGGTGTTCTTGAAGGTCATCCATTCCCCTGGCACTGGAGTTATGGATGGTTGTGAGCTGTCATATGGGTGCTGAGAACTGAACTCAGGTCCTTTGTAGGAACAGCCAGTGCTCTTAACATCTGAGCTATCTCTCCAGCCCTGTTCTAGAGTGTGATGTGGCAGCTGCTTCAAGTTTCTCCCACCCATAAGGATGAACTATAACCAGGAATTGTGAGCCAAATAAACTTCCTCTGTTAAGCTGTTTTTGTTGGGGTATTTTATCACTCAGGGAGAAAAAAACCAAGACGCCTCACATTAACAAATCCCTTGGTTCAATCTCTAGCAATAAAGAAGGAAAAAGGAAGTGAATTTTCTGGGCTCGCTTCCCATCTGTACACAGTAAGGTTAATGTGGAATCGTGGAACCAGGGGGGTGATAGCAGGCATCTGTAGTTCTTAGTCCTTCGGGAGTCTCATGTGGCTGGCTCTCCTGATGCCATAAAGCCAGGGCTTTGTGCAGAAAAGGGATATAGTGAATTATGTTGGTGTCCACAGGACATAAGATATAGAGATAACAGATTAAGGCATGAACCAGACCACTAGTAGGCCATAAAAACCGGCCAGGCTGAGCAATATCTAGGAGATAAGCGCTGTCAGGCACAAGATGGGTGGTTGGTGAAGAAACAAGGCAAACAAGCTGTGACGGGAGGGACTATGACAGTTAATGATACAAACGCAGCAGGTGGAGGTTTGCTGAGAGGACCAGACCCATCTCTAGGAGACATGCCCTTGGAGAAGGGTTTTTGCTGTGCCTATAAACCAGGAAAACTCTTGGATATTGACAGTGAGCATCAATCACCATCTATTTGCTTGTCTTTTTGTATTTTGAGACAGGGTTTCTCTGTGTAGCCCTGGCTGTCCCGGATGGAACTCTGTAGTCCAGGCTGGCCTCAAGATCCACCTTCCTTAGCCTCCAGAGTATTGGAATTAAAGGTGTGTGCCACCAGTCTGGCAACCACCAGCTATTTAAAAGCTGTAAAAGTCCTAAGTTAAAGTGTGAGACTTAACACTGCATTCTCCTGGATCTGCATTACTAGAAAATGTTTCACTCAGCATCTTACAGAGGGTTTTGGTTTTGTCTGGCAGGTGCCAAGGCATAAACCCAGGCTCTCACATATACTAGGCAAGTGCTCTACCTCTAAGCTACACTCTCAGCACTGACAATTCTTAGGGAAGAGCTAATGCAGAGGGAGAAATGGGAAATCAGATAAGCACAAAAGTAACTTTTAGTAGTCACAACTGGGGCTGGGTGCTAATGGCATCTACTGGGTAGAGGGCCTGGGATACTGTTAACCATCCTATAACAAACAGCCCTCTCCATCTCTGCCAAACAAAAAACGATTGGGCTAGAGGGCTGGGATACTGTTAACCATCCTATAGCAAATAGCCGTCTCCATCTCTGCTGAACAAAAAAATGATCAGGCTTTTAAAGTATCACTGCTGAAAACCCTGATCTAAGAAAATTACCATAATCAAATATAAAATGCAAGCCAGGCAGTGATGGCCCACGCCTTTAACATCAGCATCTGAAGAGCAGAGACAGACGGACCTTGGTGAGTTCAAGGCTAGCCTGGTCTATAGAGTGAGTTCCAGAACAGCCAGGAATACACAGAGAAACCCTGCCTTGAAAAACAAACAAAAGGTATGCCAGGAAATAGGAAATGCATCCACATTTTAACTCTGATCCTTTCTGTCTCTTTAGTGGACAGGGGATAACAGCCCATTTGAAGAGGAAGGTTCGAAGTTGCGGTTCTTTTCACCCTGGAAGCTGCCCAGGTGCGGAGACAGTGGTAATGGTGGCAAGTCTTACAACTGGTAAAAGGGTCACGGAACCACCTTCAGCAGGCGTGTTCTTTCACCCCAGCCTGCTGTGGGATGAGGACTAGGTTCCTCCCCCTTTGCAGCTGAGAAGCAGCCAGGGGAATATTCCCCTATAGAATAAATCCCAGTCGCCGGGCGGTGGTGGCGCACGCCTTTAATCCCAGCACTCGGGAGGCAGATCTCAGTGAGTTCGAGACCAGCCTGGTCTACAGAGCTAGTTCCAGGACAGGCTCCAAAGCCACAGAGAGAAACCCTGTCTCGAAAAACAAAACAAAACAACAACAAAAAAGAATAAATCCCAGTCACATTCTGCAGAGCCATTTCACATTAAGGTCTACTGGCTTCACTTCTAAGAGCGGTCTGGTAAAAACAAAGGGTAGTCTCATTGCAAAATCTATTTCCTTGGGAGAACGCAGGATCCATAAGGAGGTCAAGAGAACCTGAGGTCACCGACTAAAAGAGACATGACATTTAAGGAACAACCAAAGAACACCTAGAGGAGAGACCAGGCAGACACTTGAGCAAACAGGAAAGCCAATCATTCCAGAGTCAAAAAATCCGACCAGTTGGAGGTACCTGGGTTTCTACAAACAGGTTGCGGTAGAGTACAAGACCGTTCTTCATTCCAGGGAATCCTCTAAAGAATATACATTCTTGACGCCACTGGGCAAACTCGAGAGCGTCCAAGGCTGAAAACCCCTATCATCAATACCGCTACCGCAGAAATCGAGACAGCATCAGCCTCCCGGCCGGTTTCATAAGCACCGCCCCAAGGCACGAGCATGCGCAGCTCTGCATCCCGGCCCCTCCTACCGCGGGTCCACCCCCGTCACAGAGCATGCGCTGTCCTCAGCCGCCCCGCCCCTCCCCTCCAGAGCCCTCTGTTCCTTAGAAACCGGGCGGCGTGTTCCCGGTATCGGTGAGCTGGATTCCGGTGCCCGCGCATCCTCACTAGCCTCCCTCAAGGCGGACCGGCGGCCTCCGAAACCGGTCGGGATCTATGGTCTCGCATGCGGCATCGGGACAGGCGATGCCAGCGTGCCAGGTGAGAGGCAGCCGGCGGCGGGTGAGGGCGAAGGAGGGCATGGCGCGGCTGGGAGCGGGCGCTGGCCCGGCCTTT
The DNA here is from genome assembly GCA_004026605.1 of Ondatra zibethicus. Classification (NCBI taxonomy): domain Eukaryota; kingdom Metazoa; phylum Chordata; class Mammalia; order Rodentia; family Cricetidae; genus Ondatra; species Ondatra zibethicus. The sequence goes on along the minus strand of PVIU01006282.1, from coordinate 10,241 downwards.
GCCACCGCCCGGCTCCTGAGGTTGGAGGCGAGTATACGCGGGGCCCGGGCTGGAGGAGGCCTGTGCTAAATGCCATTATGTGCCCTGTACGGAGTACGAGGGTCGCACTGGGATTCATTTCCCCACCTCGGAGGTAGGACCTGCGCATTTGGACGCAGAATTTTGGATCCTGTAAGATCTTGAACCTAACCACATCCCTATCCAGATGCGAAACCCTAGGCTGCCGCGCCTAGTGCGGAGCAGACCACTCCATACCTGTGTGAGGATGGGCGCTTTGTGGATGAGAATTTGTGAGGTGTGGGAACTTAAGACAAAGGACTCGTCGTGTAGCTGGCCCATCCTCTTGCAAAATGAGATGGGATTTTCAGGCAGCAAATATATAAGAAACTGGTATTCAGGTAACAGCTTGAAACAAGGAACATCCCAGAAGTGTTTGGTTTTCCCTGCCAGCCCCCACCGAGTGCTGTGTCCTGGTTGGCCCTGGCCTACTTTTGTAGCTCAGGAAAAAAACAAAAGACAAAAAACTGCTGGATTTGGAGAGACAAAAGATGAGATGAGGTGTTCCTGTCAAGGCTCTGTTACACCTGAATGGCGAGGAAAGATGGGGCTGGAAGGTGAGCATTTATGAATGGGTATGTGGACAGTTCACCTTCCAGACTGCAGCAGGATCTAAAGAGAAGGACAGACATATAAAGGTATAAAACTGCATTGGGTAGACAGCAAGGAAGTTATCGTACGTTTGTGTTCGTTGTTCCCCGTATCATGCTAAGGACAGAATACATGAGGAAGAAGTCAAAACCCAGCTCAGGCACTACTCTGAGGATCTGTGGGCACGAAGACTTCTTGATGGAAGACCATTCAGTTGAAAGAAACAGCCCTTAAAATAGAAAAAAATAGAAAAGATACAACATTGCTGTGATATATGCGGTGATAAGGAAAAGATGATCGTCGTTGAGTGGGTGAAGCTAGATTCATTTGTGATAAGGAAACTCATTTCCTTCTGAAAAACTACACCAGAGAACACAAGAGTGTCAAGACACCCATTTTATAGAAAACGGGAGAAAATTAATGCTTTAGGGCTATGAATTTAAAACATGTTTTGGGGCCAAGAAGTGGAAGTTTTTGTACACAGTTCTATAGGTAGACTCCCTCCCCTGCACCCCCCGCGTTTTTTTCCTCGGAGACAGGGTTTCTCTGTATATCCCTGGCTGTCCTGGAACTCGCTCTGTAGACCAGGCTGGCCTCGAACTCACAGAGATCAGCTTGCCTCTGCCTCCAGAGTGCTGGGATTAAAGGCGTGCACCACCACCACCTGGCGATCCTCCTGCCCTCACCTCCCAAGTACTTGAGAGTGCACCACCATATCTGGTTTTATATGGCAGCAGGAATTGAACCCAGGGCCTTGTGCCTGCTACGCATGCACTGTATGAACTGAGCTACATCAGTAATCTTCCATTAAAAATATTTTTTTATATTTTACTAATTTATTTTGTGTGCATGACTGGGAAGGTCTTGGACAACTAGTTCTACTATATGGATCCTGGGGGTGGAACTGGGGTGTCAGGCTTGCCAGCAGGTAGTTTTACCTGATCAGCCACCTCCTGGGCCTGTGTGTGTGTGCGCGTGTGTGTGCCTGTGTGCGTGCGCATGTGTGAAGAAATTCAAACTGGGTGAGGTTGGTACATACCTAGGACCCAGGAGGTAGAGGTAGGAAGATGGCAAGTTCTGGACCAGTCTGGGCTGCATATTAACCAGATCAAAACTGCAAAAAGGAGGCCATAGAGATGGGTCAGGGGTTAAGAACAGTTGATGATGCTTGGTGGTGGTGACGCATGCCTTTAATCCCAGCACTTGGGAGGCAGAGGCAGGTGAATCTCTGAGTTCAAGGCCAGCCTGGTCTACAGAATGAGTTCCAGTACAGCCAGGACTATATAGAGAGAGGCTGTCTTGGAGGAAAAAAAAAAGCACTTTATGTTGTCGCTCAGGATGGGCTGGGTCCCCAGAACTCACATGGTGGCTCACAACCATCCATAAATCCAGTTCCGGGGGGTCTGGCACTCTCCTCATGCAGGCAAAATAAATACTCACAACATAACCAGATAAATCTAAAACAAAACTTTAAAATAAATAAAACACACAAAGGCCAGGTAGTAGCACTTGCCTAGAATCCCAGCACTCAAGAGCTAGAGGCAAGAAGATCTCTGAAAGTTCAATTCCAGTCAGATCTTAGTAGTAAGAACCTAACATAAACCAGGCAGTGGTGGCGCACGCCTTTAATCCCAGCACTTGGGAGGCAGAGGCAGTTGGATCTCTGTGAGCTCAATGCCAGCCTGGTCTACAAAACAGGTTCCAGGACAGCCAGAAATGTTACACAGAGAAACCCTGTCTCGAAAAATCAAAAGAACCCACCTAATATAAAAAAAAAAACAAGCAACATTAACAAAAGCCTAGAAAATTCCTAAATTTGATTTCTGTAGTAATTTAGTTCTCAGTGAACTCTTGTCTCAAAGAAACATAGGCAGCCAGGCATGGTAGCAAACACCTTTAATCACAGCACTCAGGAGGAAGAGGCAGACTGATCTTCATGAGTTCAAAGTTCCCAGACAGCCAGTTACATATGTGGTTGAGACCGTCTCAATAAAAATATATACATATGATTTTTTATTTTGACCCAAGATCTCACTCTGTAACCCAAGCCAGCCTGGAACTCTCTTTAGTTATCCTCCTGCCTCAGTTTTCCAAGTCAAGACCCACCATACCTGGATTAAGTAAGAATTTTTTTAAAAAAATTTTGCATGCAAATGTGTGCCTGGTGCCATTGAAGAAGAGAGTTTCAGAACTCCTGGAATTGGATTTATAGGTGGTTCAGGGAATAGCAGATACTTTTAATTGATGAGCCATTGCTCCAGACCCAAGTATGAGTTGTTTGTTGTTATGGGTTTTTTTTAATACTTATTTATTTATTTATTTATTTATTTATTATGTATGCAATATTCTGTCTGTGTGTATGCCTGCAGGCCAGAAGAGGGCACCAAATCCCATTATAGATGGTTGTGAGCCACCATGTGGTTGCTAGGAATTGAACTCAGGACCTTTGGAAGAGCAGGCAGTGCTCTTAACCTCTGAGCCATCTCTCCAGCCCCGTTATGGGTTTTTTTGTTTGTTAGTTTTTTAAGATATATTTTGGGTGAGGGGCTGAAGAAATGGCCCAGCGGATAAGAACATTGGCTGCTCTTCCAGAAGACTCAGGTCTGATTCCCAGCACCCACATGGCAGCTCACAACCATGTGTAACTGTAGTTCTAGGGGATCCCGTGCCCTCTTCTGGCCTTCATGAGTATCAGGCACACACAGTGCACAGATGCACATGTCAGCAAAACACTCATACACATAAAATTTTAAAATTTAGGAGCTGGAGAGATGACTTAGCAGTTAGAAACCTTGAAAAATAACATTTAAAAAGAGATTTTTATTTTGTGTGTGTGCATGTTGCCTATATATATATGTATGTGCACCATATGTGTGCCTGGTACCCATGAAGGTCAGAGGAGGGTGTCAGATCTCCTGGTAGTAGAGCTATAGATGGCTGTGAATTGGCATGTAGGTGATAGGAACTGAACCCTGGTCCTCTGCCTTAGCAATAAGTACCCTTAACTGCAGAGGCAATGTTAGGGATTTTTGGGGTTTGTTGTTGTTGTTCTTTTTTTTTTTTTTTTTTTTTTTTGTTCTACAATCAGACACTTTTTTTTCCCCAGAGAAAGGTGGACTTAAGGAGACTCTCCAGGTGTTTCTAAGTTACTATGGCAATGAAACCTTTGGCAAATAATTGCTTAGCGCCCACTCCATTTTCAGGGTAACTGAGGGCAGCTATCAAGTCTGACCTGCAATAAAGTAATCACTAGTGTTTGACAGTTCAACTGCAAGGAGCCCTTGCCAGATAAGCCAGCAATACTAACAGCATCTACTTTCACTGAACTGCCTTTCTGGTTTCCTGTCAGTGAATAAAGAGGGCATGCAGTGGCCTCTGGTAAGATGAGGCTGAGACAGACAGGATAGCAGGTAAAATAGCAGTCAGCTGGGCCTAGCAGCGCCTGGGAGGCAGAGGCAGGTGGACCTTGTGAGTTCCAGGACAGCCAGAGCTACTTTTTCTGAGACAGCATCTCAGAAAAAGGAAGGAGGGAGTGTGTGCATGCCCTGGGTTCAGGAACAGCACTTGCCTAGGTGTGCATGTCCTGGGTTCAGAGACAGTGATCGCCTAGGTGTACACGTCCTGGCTTCAGATACACTGATCACCTAGGTGTGCATGTCCTGGGTTCAGAGACAGTGATCGCCTAGGTGTGCATGTCCTGGGGTCAGAGACACTGATCACCTAGGTGTGCATGTCCTGGGGTCAGGGACAGCACTTGCCTAGGTGTGCATGTCCTGGGTTCAGAGACAGTGATCGCCTAGGTGTGCGTGTCCTGGGTTCAGAGACAGCGCTTGCCTCATATGTACTTGTCCTGGATTCAGTCCCAGGGCCATCAAAAACAAAAAACAAAAAAAAAATTGAAGTTATGAAAGTTATAATAAAAGATACTGAGAAAAAAATCAGACTTCCCATACTATTATAATTTCTTTTTTCTTTTGGTTTTTGTAGCCCTGGCTGTCCTGGAACTCGCTCTGTAGACCAGGTTGGCCTCAGAATTTACAGAGATCTTCCTGTCTTTGCCTCCTGAGTGCTGGGATTAAAGTTGTGTGCCACCACACAGATCTGTGGGTTTTGTTTTGTTTTCTAGGGTACTGGACGCTGTGCATGCTAGGCAAGTGCTTTAACCTGAGTTGTGCCATCCCAGCACCTCGTTTGTTCTCATGGTTAGACAGCATTCCAAAGCAGAGGATATCCATGTGATTAGTGGCTTCTGCAGCCCCATGGCGGCACTTGCTAGAAAATGATTATTTCTGAAGGGAGCACATTTGACAGTGGCTCTAGGGACCTGGTGAGTTGGCACATTTGATCTGCTAGGTTTTCTCGGAATGTCAGGGAGAAGGGGTCAAACCGTACTGCCTGTTTCTTTTCAGTCTTTGCGTTTGTATTCCTGTGTGTAGTGTTCAGGAGATCCAGCTTAAGTGTGCCTCTGTGTGTGTGTCTGTCTGTGTGTGCCTGTGTGTGAGTGTGAGATGTTCCTGTATGGGTACACACATGGCATGTGAAAATCAGACAGTTTTCTGGAGTTGGTTCTCTCCTGCTTTTGTGTGGGTCTTAGGAATTGGACTCAGCTCGTCAGGCTGTGCAGCTGTTTTACCCACTGAGCCATCCTGCTGGGCTTGATCTTGATCATGCTGTCTTAGTCAGGGTTGCTATTGCTCTGATGAAACACAATGACTAGGAGCAACTTGGGGAGGAAAGGGTTTATTTGGCTTACACTTCCACATCGCTGTTTATCATTGGAGGAAGTCATGACAGGAACTCGATCAGGGCAGAACCTGAAGGCAGGAGCTGATGCAGAGGTTGAGGACGTGTGCTGCTTACTGACTTGCTCTACCTGCTGCTTTCTTATAAACCAAGGTTCACCAGCCTGGCCTGGCCCCACCCACAATGGACTGGTTCCTCCCACATCAGTCAGTACTTAAGAAAATGCCCCAAAGTCTTGTATACAACCCTATTATATGAAGGCATTTTCTCAATTGAGGGTCCATCTCTCAAGCCTGTCAAGTTGCCGTAAAACTAGCCAGCATACATGCTGTTTATTTTAAAATTATCCTTCTGTCAATGCTTAGGGTTTCTTTCTTTTTTTCTTTTCTTTTTTTTTGGGGTGGGGTGGGGTTGAAACAGAGTTTCTCTGTAGCTTTGGAGCCTGTCCTGGAACTCTGTATACCAGGCTGGACTTGAACTCACAGAGATCCACCTGTCTCTACCTCCCGAGTACTGGGATTAAAAGCGTGAGCCACCACCGCCCAGCGATGCTTAGGGTTTCTAATATTTCCTAATATATTGATTGCTATCCAGAGAACATTTAAATGCATCTAAGTAATTACCAGATTATAAAGAACTGTTCTCTGCAATGTATTTGTAAGTATGTAGTTCCAGGGACTTAGTATCTGGTTAATACTGAAAACACAGTTTTTGTCCTGAAGGAGTGTAGAGTCTCAATAGTGGACAAAACATCATTTAAACAGGCACAGAAAATTCTGCAATACTTAAATGAATGAGTATTTTCAGTTAGGTACATCCTGTATATAACCTGTGTTTTACAGCTGGCCCTTCATTACATAGCAACCAAATAAAAAGAGGTGGTGTGGCAAAAAGAAAAAATGTGACTACATTGGTTAACTAGGTGTCACCTAGCTAACATCTAGAGCAGTGCTTCTCAACCTCCCTAATGCTGTTAGCCTTTAATACAGTTCCTCATGTTGTGGTGACCTCCAGCCATAAAATTATTTTCATTGCTACTTCATAACTGTAATTTTGCTACTGTTATGAATCATAATGTGTCGGGGGTGTGTGGCGCATGCCTTTAATCCCAGCACTTGGGAGGCAGAGGCAGGCGGATCTCTGTGAGTTCAAGGCCGGCCTGATCTATAGTGCGAATTCCAGAACAGTCGCCAAAGCTACAGAGAAACCCTGTCTTGAAAACAAACCAAACCAAAACAAAACAAAAGAATTGGTAATGTATTATCTGATATACAAGATATCTGCTATGCGACCCCTGTGAAAGGGTCCTTTGACTTCCTACGGGGGTTGCGACCCACAGGTTGGGAACTGCTGAGCTAGAGACTAGCTCTAAGTGTAGTTATGGCCCTGCTAGTAAGCAGATTTTTCTTATTTACTTCATTTGTGTGCACATGTGCATGCCATAGTGCAAGTGTGGAGGTCAGAGGACAATGTGTGGGAGTTGGTTCTTGTATAAAGTGAGGGTTTTGGTACCAGATGTATATACTGAGGACACGACAGTTCTGAGGTATGGTTGAAGAGAAGGTTTTTATTGTAGACATGAGGGAGAGTACAGCCAGAGGTATCTGGAAGAGTCCAGAGCATAGAGAGAAAGTAGTAGATTAAACGTGGCCAGCAGACTGAACCTGGCCGCCATGAGAGAAGAGAAGAGGGAGGTAGAGCCAGAGAGGAGGAAAAAAGGGTTCAGGCAAAGGAGACCAAGAGATGGGGGGCCAAAAGAGGAAGAAAAAGAGAACATGGTTGCGTAATAAGGTTATAAGGGAATGAATCTGGGGAAGGGAAGCCCAGGAGCTGGAGAAATTTAGGGGCGAGAAGAGCTGAGAAGCCCTGGAGGCCAGCATGTGCTTGTGCTATGCTAATAGGCACCACGGATAGCCATTTGAACCTGACAAATCTCTCCTACCCTGTTGGTCCTGGGGATGCAACTCAGATCTGTATGAGAGGGAGTGCTTTTACCCACCGAGCTGCTTTGCTGGCCCTGGTGAGCAGAGTTCTGCATACAAGTGCACCAGAACTAAATGTGGTGACTCCTGTCTGTAACCCAGCAGTTGGGGAGCTGAGGCTGGAGGATCTCTGTGAGTTCAAGGCCAGCCTGGTCTACATAGTGAGCTTCAGGCCAAGGCTATGTATTGAGATTTTGTCTTAAAAGCAAAAACAAACAAAAAAGTGAAAACCTCAACTTTGTCAATGAAAAGCATCGTAAGTGAAAACTCACCTTGTTTTTGGCGCCACAAGTAAACCCAAACTCTGTGACATACTTGTGTCTAGGGTTGGTGAGAAAAGTGCGTTGCTGGAGAGTTTGCCCTCAGTGCCTTAAAGATAAACCAGTGTTTGTTACCATGTGGCTTGCCACAGCCAGGTTCCCAAGTCATCAGTCCCTCTGTTCTGCTGGGGCCAAGCAAGAAATGGAAACTGAGCTCCAGGGACATGGCCTGTTTGATTCCCTCCCGTGTGCCCCAGATCCTGACAAGCCTGAGTCCGAGTGATTAAAAATGGTAGGACATGAATGAGGAAAGAACTCTGGCGACTGTGTTGTTGGGGGGGAGGGGCACAGAAGGACCTCCGGGTTTGAGGGAGGAGGAATTCCGGTGGGGACGGCTGGCAGCGGGGATTTCCAGCAGATCCTGAGGCGGAGCCGGAGCTGCGGAGCCCGGGCTGGAGACGGGGAGTTAGGAATGTTTTCGTGGAAGTCGTGGTAAAATTGAGGGATTAGATTAAATTGCTTGGAGAGAAAGGGCTGAGAATGTTTCTAGGCTGGTGTCAGCCTGGTACTCACTATTGGAGCACTATCAGGAAAAAAAAATGTCACTGTCTCTCTCTTTTTTTGGAGAAAGTGCCTCCTGTTATCCAAGTTTTCCTCATGTTTGCTATAACCAGCTTTTGACGAACTTTTGATCTACTTGCCTCCACCTCCTGGGAGCTGGGGTTACAGATGTGGGCCATGTCATAGGATTTATGGAGTGCTGGGAATCTGACAGGGTTTCAAACATGCCAGGCAATTACTGAACCAACTGAACTACATCCCCAGTCCCTCCTGCTGCTGCTGTGTGTGTGTGTGTCTGTCTGTCTTCATGTCTGTGTTTGTGTCTGTGTGTGTGTCTGTTTGTCTGTGAGTGTGTATGTGTCTGTTATTATGCCTGTGTGTATCTGTGTGAGTGTGTCTGTCTTCATGTCGTGTCTTTGTGTGTGTGTCTGTCTGTCTTCATGTCTGTGTGCGTGTTGGTGAGAGTGTATGTGTTTGCATTCATGTTTGTACGTGAGTCTGTGTGTGTCTGTCTTCATGTGTGTTTGTGTGTGTGTCTGTGTGCATGTCTGTGTGTGTGTGCATGCGTGCCTTAAGACAGGATCTTACTCTGTTGCCCAGGCTGGTCTGATAGTTGGTATGTAACCCACCTGGCCTCAGACTCCTGGCAGTGAGTTCTCTAGCCTTTGTCTCCTGAGTACTGGGATTACAGTCATGTGCACCATGCCCAGTTTATTATGGATCTATTTTAAAGAGCCAGTTAGATGGGTAAAGGCACTCTTGCTAGCCTGACAACCTGAGTCTGAGTCCTAGTACCTACATAATAGAAGAGAACCAACTCTTGTAAGTTGTCTCTACCTCTACAAGTGCGCACAACAAACAAATAAATAAATGTGACTTAAACAACAGCCAGGGGTGGTGGCTCACATCTTTGACCCCAGCTCTTGGGCGGCAGGCGGATCTCTGAGTTCCAGGCCATCCTGGTCTACTAAGTGAGTTGCAGGACAGCCAGGACTGTTACACAGAGAAACCCTGTCTCGAAAAACTAAAACAAAAAAAGAAACAAATAAACCAATAAAGATCTGATAGAGCTGGCAGAGGAATGCTTTTATTACCAGCTGAAGCTTTGTAACCTAATAGCAAACTAAATGCATCTGTGAGTGTTCGTTTACTTCTCCTTTATGGCCCAGTTAGCTGACCCTTGGCGCATAGAGTGTTCATGCTTCACGGACTAGGTCGTTGGGCTGGTCACTGGTGTCCTGTGTCCAGAGGAGTGGAGTGGAGAGTTGGTGCCTCTGTGCTCTGAGGTGGTGGTTGCCTAGCAAGTGACTGCCCTGTCACTGCCACAGCTAGTGGAGCTGAGGGATAGCATCTCTTTCCTTTGTCCTGCTTTTGGTTTTGCTTCCAGTGGGAAGGCGGAAATGTGACCATGTCATGTACTCAGTGCAGGCACTGTTCACATAGATAATATTAATGGAAACAAATTGGTAAGAGTCAATACCTATTTCCTAACTCTTCCCCTTCCTTCCCTTCCCAGTTCTTTTCCACTCCCTTCTCTTTCCTCATCCCTCCCTTCCCTTTTGCTTCTGGATTTTTTTGTTTTGTTTTGTTTCTGTGTTTGTGTTTCTGTCCATCTGTGCCTGGGCATGTGCTGTCTTTCTGCCATGCGAGTCCCAGATAGCAAACTACTTGGCAGCAAGTGCCACCAAGCCCTGAGTCATCTCACCAGCCTCTTTTTTTTTTGTTGTTGTTTTTTGTTTTGTTTTGGTTATTTTTTTTTCTTTTGTACCAGTTCTCTATGTTGCTCTGGCTGGTCTCAGCCTGCCTCTGTCACCCAAATGCTGGGATCAAAGGTATGCAACACCGTACCAAACTTCTCCTTTGTGTGGACGTGTGTGTGTTTTATTTGTTGCTGTTTAGTTTTTTCTTTCCTTTTTTTGGGTTTTTTTTTTTTTTTTTTTTTTTTTTTTTTTTTTTTTTTTTTTTTTTTTTTTTTTTTTTTTTTTTTTTTTTTTTTTTTTTTTTTTTTTTTTTTTTTTTTTTTTTTTTTTTTTTTTTTTTTTTTTTT
>PVIU01006281.1:0-103689 GCA_004026605.1 Ondatra zibethicus | reverse complement strand
GGGGACCGGGAGAAGGGGAAGAAAGGAAAAAAAATTTATTTCTTTAATTATGTTCTTGAATGGAAAAAATAAAACAAAACAATGTCTGGAAAAAATAAAGAAATAAATAAATAAAAAATAAAAAAACCAAAAAAATCATAAAAGTTATTTTCTATGGTATAATTTCACTTCACAATTATATTTTGCATTAAACGAATATTTTAACCTCTAGACAGCTTTGATGGAAGATAACTATACTGACTCTTGATGAAATACTGATCATGTCGATCATACTTCTAAAATCCTTAAATTAGAAAGAAAATAACTGTGGTACTCTCACAAGTAATTAGAAACTACTTTTTCAGAAACCCATGGCCTCCTCACTTGACCCACAAAGTCACTGAAGTAGAACAAAAGCCTGGCATTTGGATCTGTTTTCTTCACACTTTATACTATACCTTTCAACTATGCACAAGGGCACACTAGTCATTAATGAAGTATCTTTTACAATAATCATACCTAAACCATCTCATCCCCCTTTAAGGCTAATGGTACAAAGAGAGTAACTAAGGTATTTTACTGCCAGCATTTATATGTTCTAATAGATCCCCCTAAGTGCAATGAAATCTCTTGTTGTAGTAATCTCAAAGTCATCTGAGAATCAAACTGAGATTCTCTCCAAGAGCAGCCAGTGCTCTTAACCACTGAGTCATCTCTCTAGCTGAACAGAATATATTTCAATTATACTGTTCTTTAAAATAAGAAATTAAATTTAATGAGCTTAACTTTATATATGAAGTGAAGCTCTATATATTTGTCCTATTTTTATTAGTTCTGAAGCTATTCTATGTAGAAGCTTTACATTATAAAATTCAATATACAAACAATTTTTTCAAATTCTATAAATACTGGTTAGTGATAAGAACAGGTATCAGTTTTCTTTGTAAAGAAGTGACAATGCTAAACATCTGATTTCATATTTTTTGTACAAGAAATAATACAGATTTAGAAAGCATATTTTGAAATTACACTTTAAAAAAGTTTTCTTTTTAAGTTTCAGTCAATTGAACACTAGCCTCAGGCTCCATTTTAAAATACAAGCTGGAATCCCCTGTGACTTCATGAAACTCTTTGGAAAATCTGAATTCTACCAACAAGCTAAGTGTTGTATTCAATTAAGTAGAAAACAGAGCATGGTGTGTACGAATGCAAGAGTAAGTTTCAGTTTACCCTTGCAGTGAGAGAAGCAGTCCAGTTCTAAAGCTTGCTCTCTATGTATTAGACTGTGCCTTTCATTCACTTTGCTCTGTCAAAGAATCAATGCAAACTCTCAATAATTTGTCAGTGCTTGATAAAGGATTTAAATCAAGAGGCCTGCTTTAATGTTATCATCACTTTTCAGTCAACATATTCTTTACAGCTCTTAAATCCTTAAAAATTTAGCACGATAAAATCATATATGTAAAATTAAATCTAAGTTTAACCAGCAAAACACACTTAAATTGAAAATAACCCACATGCTATAACATAAAGATTCTTGTCCTAAATTTATTTAGTTTGTTGTTGTGCATGTATGTGTGGGGGTGGTGTGTGTGTGTGTGTGTAATGTCAGTTCAGAGTGTGGAGTGTGGTGACACACATGTATGTGGAGGTCAGAGGTCAACCACGTGGAGAAGGTTTGCCCCTACCTTGATATATGTTCCAGGGATCCAGGTCAGATTGTCAGACTTGCACAGAAATTGCTCGCTGAACTCCAACATAAAGATTTATACTTGATTATACAGTTAAACTATGACTAATACTCATTTAGACTAGTACGGAAATATATATTATATAAAATATACTATAATTAACAGGAAATATTTGTAGCAGTAAAATTTTGAGGTATGCATTTTTCATAGGTTAAGTACTTATTAAGCACTAGCACTGTTTTTTTTTTCTTTCAGATTATACTATGTTTAACATTTGGTGCATTACTGACTGCATCACTTAGTATAGTAACATAATGCACATGATCGATGAGATAATGAATATAGGTTCAGGCTTCTATTACTGTGAGGATGGATTGGCTTTTTAAAAAATTCTACATTTTGCTTAAAACCTTTAATCATTAACTTTCTTGTTATGGATTGGAGGAGAGTCTGGGAAAAAAAAAACAAATGGTGGGAATATAAAACTTATCCTGGACTTTCTAGCCAAGAAAACAAAACTAGCAATATCACTTGAACAGTGATGCTTTATTGGAAGAATTCAGTTACAATAGTAATGAACTGAATAATTAGAAGGAAAGATCAAATGTTATATGTTATAAAGCCAAACCATGTGTGGCTTTCCAAATAGCACATGTGCTGTCTATATGTCTTTCTATCTGTCTATCAATCTATCTTTCATCTATCTATCTATCATCTATCTATCTATCATCTATCTATCTATCTCTATCTGTTTGTCATCTATCTCTCATCTCTGTATTATCTATCTATCTGTCTGTCTATCTATCTATGTATCTGTCTATGACTATTTTCTACCATTTTCTTTCAATCTATACTCTACCTGTCTATACTACACATATTTATCTTTCTGGACATATTGCTATAAAATTATGTTTGTGAAATTTATATATGAAATTCAAAGATGAACATGTATAGCCATACAAAATTTAAGAACAGGATATAGTTCTGTGATATGGAAATATACCACCAAGTCAGTTTGTTGAGAGTTGGACCATGTGTTTATTGGTTCACAGAAATCACTTTCATTTGATGGGTTTTTTTTTTTTTTTTGGTTTGGGTGTCTTTTCATAAGATTTTTATTTTAAAAAATATTTTGACCTTTGAAATGCTTGATTAAGGCTTTCCTCTATTTTTCAATTTTGTTAAATATCTTTTCTTTACTGGAATTTGGGCTTATTTAAATGTGCCAAAAAAAAGTTTGCCGAAATTTGAAGGGCTATTTCATCATTTCCTGGACTAACTTTCTTCTCTGTATGAACGATTTTATTTAAAACGTGGATATTGTCTTATATATAAAAGAAGAGAAAAGATATCCTCTCTGTAAACTAAAAGAAAAAAAGTCCGAATAAGAAAAATTAGATGAAATCTTAAAGACAGAAACGGAGGCAAGCTTTTAAATCCATGAAATAGATGGAAGTTCCGTGGAAAGCACCAAGCCATGGCACATGGCATCAGTCTGGCAGGGTTCAATCACACAGTTCCTTGTCTGCAGGATAATCAGCTTTCAGAGGTAATACAGAGAAAAGCAGCACTACTCACAAGCCTGCAGACTTCACAATGCTCAAATCTAGTTGTGAATTTCCATGAGGCAATCGTTCTCTGGACAGTGGTGGAGAGAATTCTCCCTTTTGTCTTACAATATGCAATGATTCAGGGTCATATTGAGAAGGAGTGAGAAGTATTTTCTTTGTTTTCATATAATTGTTCCTGTTTTAATTTGTTGGGCTCCTGTGTCTTTTTTGATTTCTTGATTAGATCTCTACAAATATTCTTCAAAATTAGTATTAATCATAGTTTCTCTCAATTCTATCAGTAATATCTATGAAACACATTGTCTTGAATAGCCTCATATATCAAATGCTTTCCAGTAATTATCTTTTACCATGGGCTTTAAATACTGTTTCAATGCAAAGAAAGAACAGGTATTTAAGAAAAGCTCACAATAAATGAGCTTGTCTGTGATGTTCTTAGTCAATCTTCATTGTGATGTTTAATTGAAAAACTATAAGGTGCTTAGGAGTCTATGTTAATAGTAATGAAAACCTTATTAAAACATACTCAACAAGCAGGAAAGAACAGAAAGGGTGAAAATTTTCATACTGGCTTGGATTTATTGGCTCAAATCAGAAAAGGCCTGAATTGCCCACTATAAGAGGGTAAGAGTTAAGAGTTGACCTGTATTTTCTCCTTCTGTTTCAAAGAAAAATTACTTCATGAAGTACTACGCCTATCTGTGGATATAAGTACATATATTTTGGATGTATTTAGGAGTTATTTTAGTTTAGTAAAGTGTTATTTGTACGTTCTTCTGCAACATTCATTATATACTTAGTCCTTGATAGCTGACTAGATTTTTTAATGTTTTTTTTAATTTTTATATTTAAAAAAATAATCTTTTCCATTTTACATACCAATCCCGATTCCCACTCCCTCCCATTCACTCCACCTTCCCCCAACACACTCCCTATCCACTCTGCAGAGACCATGAGGCACATTGCTTTGAGGAATGACCAAGGCCCCTCCCTACTATATCTAGGCTGAGCAAGGTATCCATCTTGTTCAGAATGGGTTCCAAAAAGCCAGTAAAAGCAGTAGGAATGGCCCTGCAGTTCGCCCCACCCACATTCAGAGGCTCTAGATTGGTCCTATGCTGGTTCATTACCTGTGCAACTGGAGATGGTTGGTGAGTTCCCATTAGCTCAGGCAAACTGTTTCAGTGGGTGTCCCCATCATGATCTTGACCTCTTGCTCATATTCTCACTCCTCCACTCCTTGACTGGACTTTTATTTACATTTAGGATTATGTCAGCTCTCTAGATTGTCAATAAGATAATAAAAAAATTATGAAAAAGAAAGTCCATTATTTGGACCAAAGTTTAGATGGAAAACATCTCAGGTATAGGTTACTGTGTGATTGTGGCAAATAATTCATTACCAGAGCGTATCTAGGTTGAAATGTTGCCCAAACTGCTGACTATTTCAATTTTGGGAAATTAGGATAATATCTTAAATTTCTGTGGCACATGAGGGTAAATATATAAATGATTTTAAACAAAGCAATAAGAGCATAGAGGCATTTTTTTCCTTCAGCACTTTTTAACAGTAACTGATCTCACATTCCACACAAACAGCAATAATTATATTTATTATGGGAAAGTGAAAATCGTGCCACACAACATTTCCCAGTTGTAGAGAAAGAATTGTGCTCCTCATTCTGACCACAATTAGATGAGAAAAAAATGCCCATATGTAGAACTCTATTTCAGGTCGTATTTGGGGTGTGACTTAGAAAGAAGTATAATGTGAGTATAACAGTCATAAATCTAAACTGTCTTTTGTATTCCTAATGACTGCATACATAAAATGACTGATAGAAGCATAAAAAAGATTTTAAAAATTCTTCTATTATGTAATTTGAAGTTCAGAGATACTAGGGACTTGGTAGTTTTTCCATTTCTGTTGCAAATCAATCTGCTAAATGTAGTTTGAATTGCTATAATGGATTAGTAGGATTATAACAATAGTTAAGCAGGGGAAACTTCACCATTATATACATACACTTGTTTTGTAGTTTCTATAAAGATCAGAGACTAACAGTCTTAATTCTCTCTCTCTCTCCCTCCCTCTCTCTCTCTCTCTCTCTCTCTGTATCACACACACATGTGTATTTAGGTGTGTGTGCACATGCTCATGGGTCTGCACTCATTCACGAGGGTGTCCATGCACATATTTTTGCTCCTGCACATAGTCGACCCTCTTCCTCTCTTGATGTGTTCTGTTTCTCTTCATATTATGGTTTGAGGCAGCATCTCCTTGTTAACCTGTCACTTAGCATATGGAGCTGAAATGAGCAAAGATTTAAAAAAAATGTTAAGTTTTCTGCCCGCATGTATGCCTGCAGGCCAGTAGAGGGCACCAGATCTTATTACAGATGGTTGTTAGCCACCATGTGGTTGTTGGGAATTGAACCCAGGTCCTCTGGAAGAGCAGCCAGTGCTCTTAACCACTGAGCCATCTATCTCTCCAGCCCCCATCAATTTATCTAGACAAGCCATCCACTAAGGTCCAGTATTCTACCTGTCTCATTTTCAGATTACAGATGTTCATCAAGTGTTTTTGGCAAATACCAGGAATCTAAACCTTGGTCCTCATAGACTCATTTTTCTGAGAGAACTATCTCCAGGCACCTTCATTATTCCTATTTCTAGATTCCAAAGTAGATTCCTTATCAAGTTTCGACTATAGTACTAATTCAGTGAAACACCAGTTATGAATCAATATGAAATGATAACATGGTTATTTATAATTTGCAATAGAAAAAATGGATTAAACTTGACACAAAAAGTACATGGTTTTTACAAATCTCTGATTTTGGCTATTTTAGTTTCTGGAAACTAATCAGGGCGTTTAAATTTGAAATGTCCACTGGCAGTATATATTTATTTCACTTCCATATCGTTACAAAGCTTAATTTAATGCAGGAAAACAATTTGCTTTCCAAGTACATACATTTCAGTTATGTACAATGCATCTAGAGAAAACATGCTAACAAATTATTTTTCCCTGAAAATTAAGATTAATATAAATGATATTTTCCTTTTATTTTTAATATCACATTTATTTGAAGAAAACTATTTAAAATAAAAATAAATAGCATATAACCTCATAAAAATGATCCTTCATAATTTTAAACTTTTAGTAGCTAAATATGTATGATAAATGTATCATACTGTCATAATTTTTAAGATGAAATTATTAGGTAATCAAATAATAGTAGACAAAAAGAACATAATAAAGATGATTTTCCAAATCTCTGTGGGTTATGATGAGGTTGGTGATTTGTTATTATTTATAGATATTACAAATAAAGAATAAATTTGTCAATGAATTTAGACCTCTAGTGATTCGGCAGGAACATTTAAATATAGAAAACGACAAAGGGAAGTTTACTAGCACCTACAGCTTTCTTGGTGTACTAACTGCTGCTAAGATGAATTTAGTTTCAAATTCATTTTTACCACAGAGTAGTATAGAATAAATCTCCATTGGTGTCTCACATTAATTATGAAAATGATAATAGATAAAGACAATAAACATCTAGAGATGTAGTTCAGTAGTAGGATGTTCCTTAAGAGTTCAGGCCATGGAGTTGATCTCACAGAAAGAATAAAGTAACCAACATGGACTGTGTGCATAGTAAAAACATGGGGATTATCACATATAGGAAATCCTGGGTAAATATAGTAGAATATCACAAACATTGTTTCTTATTATACTCTGGTACTATGTTCACACATGGTCCCAGGCATATATGTTTCATTCACGTTTGTCTTATTTTTTGCAAAACCGCTTTGCATATCTTCACTTGTATTATGGCAGAAGGAAAGGGTCACCTGGAATTTGGATAAATGAATTACAAAATGACTGGCTAAGCATTTCCCTAGAGAATACTTTCCTTTGGTTTAATGGAAGTAATTAAGACATGAAAACACTTTTTATGTTATACACTGGCAAATTTTCATAGCATAGTGAAGTTATCAGTCATTGTGTAAACAGAGCAAACAATTTTGAAATGGTCTTCCATCTTCAAGTCTCCCAGTCTACCTTGCATCAGCAACATAATTCAGTTCTGATGTTCCACTGAAGAAGAATTCTAGCTTTCCGGCCTTGCAACATATGTAATATTTCTTTATGTTGCATAAGTCCTTTATAAATATTATTTTCTTGTGTTGGACTCTCTCACCCTTTACATCATAATTGATCCCCACATTCTTGTTCTATTTTTTTCTTCTGGTTTGTTTGTTTGTTTGTTTGTTTGTTTCAAGGCAGACTACTTTTAAGGTATCCCAGAGATTTTGTTGTATTGTGTTAGATAGGAAGCCATTATTTTGTAAAAATAAATTAAATAACTTGTTAAGAGTGAATACATTTTCTTTCTGTAGTATTCCACATGAGAAGCAAGTTTTCCATGGAGGTATATGGAGTGGATCGATGGGTTGTATCTATAAAATAATACCATAGATGACCGAACTCAGCTATAAGACATTCATTGATTAGAGCATGTGACCACATACTATACTTATCTGAGAATAGAACAACCAATAAAACAACTAATAAAAAATTCTGTTCAGATCTCAGAATTCAAGCTTCTATTTTATTTTGTCAGCTAATGACACAGCCATACCTGCTGGGAACCATACCACTTTTGTTTTTGATCCCCACATGTTGTATGATTCGGGGGTTCTTTTAATATTTGTACAATTTGGGGATATTGGATTGATGGAAATTTCTTATGAATCATTTATGTCTTCTACCAGGAGTACTGCTTCTAAGCTTCTGCAGGGAAGCACTAAGCATAATACTCCTCCTGATTTTCGGGAAATATCCTTATCTACTTGAAAGTCTTCCTAATGCCTTGGAGGTTGTGATGGACATAAAGAAACAAGAGGCCTTTCAATGAGGATCTGAGATATTCATGAAATATCTGGACCTGCACATAGAAAAGAACAACATAATCAAAACAAAGTAAACTTACGGAGGTCAACAAGATTCCGTGGGCTAAAGGAGTTGGCCACAGATCAGATTACAGGCCTCTCTGGAACCCGTTAACCATTAGGGCAGGCTCCCTGCATGCTAAGCCTTCCATGTTATTAAGACAAATGACTTTATGAAATACTGTAGGCCTTCTCAGTACTTAATTTTCAAATTTAATTATATCTATACAAATGTAAGTGGGGAGTAGAAAAATCAGAATGAAAATATGTCATCACTGGAAAATTATTCTAAGAAAACATGGATAAAAACAATCAATGTACCATAGTATGATATAAATAAATAAAAATGAAACATGCAGTGTGTGCATTTCTGGATAAGCATGGCTTTCATGCTTATATTTCCCTAAAAATGTCACTGTTAAAACTGTTAGGAATATTTGAGAAGTTATTACAATTATCAGCCCTTCTGAATGTAATATTTCATATGCCATATATTCCTAAATTCAATTTAATTGCCACAAAGTTAAATATCTTGTCTTAGAAGGGAGATGAGAGCTAGAAGCTTTCATTAAATCTTAGGAACTAAGGGTTAACAGCATGCATCCACATTAAGAGCAATGATATTTGCTATTCACTTTTAAATGCATCATTGCTTTTATTATGTAGCTATTTTTGATTCCTCAGTGAATGAAGCCACATCATAAATATGTATATGTTCTTATTCTCAAGGAGAATCAGAAGAAAGAAAACTGTCCAAGTGCACAGCCCCTGTCCCTGGTGCTTTGTCCAGTAACACACATGTGATGTTTGATGAAAGTAAGATATTTGGGTGTAGACAGAGAAATCATTATCTTTGCATTGACTATATATAAAAACTAAAATCAAGCAGGAAGAGATGCTCCCCTAGCTGCTATGGAAAGCATTTAGCTTTGGTGAAATTGTCCATATTCCTGGGGCCTTCATTTGTTTGGAACTCATTTGTTTTGTCCATCTAAATTGCTTGTGCAATCAGCAGCACCTTTTATTAGCAGTGTACACCTACCAAAAATACACCATAGAAAGGACATGAGGAGAAACATTTTGGGTGCATGAGATAGCAATGATTTATATTATCTGTGGTGTTTAAGACTTCTCAGAACTTGGGAAATACTAAGTTACCACATTTTCATTCTTGTTATAAAATGCAGATATGTGACACTATCTTAGGAGGCCTTTACATATACTAAATGAGAAAAAAATGAATTTAAAAAGCGTGACATGAAAAATGAAAAGAGACATTCATAAACAAACAGTTTTCTTGAGACCATTTCTGAGTTCTAGCACAGCTCAAGGTATGGAATTCCATATTGTTGTATGTGAAAGGGCCCTAGTGGGCCATAGCAAGTCAACCATGGTATGGCAGACTTTGCTGTTCTCCCCCTTCCCTCTGCCAGATTAAAAATTGTTTGATTACATTCCTAAAGGTGGCCCCAAAGTTTATACCCTTATTTGACCACTTTCTTATCTTGAGTCTTACTACCCAGTTAGGCTATCAAAGTATTGAAGTCTAGCAATCAAAAGCTCCCTTGTGGATAGATACCCTAATTACCCAATCAGAATTAAATACCACATTCTAAATAGGGTTTCCCTTTTGCCTTTATAAACTGCCATTTACCCATGGGCCACATCTGTCTCCTCTCTACTCAGAGGCAGTCCTTTGTCCCTCTGGGACAAATATCCTTCTCTACCCCACCACTTGTCTTCGCCTTATCCCTAGTACTCTCTTTCCTGCTTTTGTCTCTTATTCCCTGCACTTTGTCCCTTCCTTTTGTTCTTTAAAGTTGTTCTTGGGGTGTCAATCCAACTTGATTCCTACACTGTGAAATATATATTTAAAATAATTTGTGATATGACATTGACATATTATCCTTTCTAGACAGGGATCTAGATGTTCAGCATAAGGATGTTCAACATAAGGATAAGATGAGAAGAAGAATGAGTATATGGCATTTGGGGATTTCAAAGAAGTAGACTAAGAGGTCTCATTTACAGAAAAATGAAAGTTCACATCAATAAAAACACGACTTAATCACATATTAGAAAATAATTCAGCAAGGTCTACAATTAATATCTCTCTTAAATTCTCCTTCTTCATATATTGAAAACTGGTAAGAGTTATCTTCTTGTAATTTTATTCCATATTTAAATATTTTACCCTTTCACTTTTTGGCTTGACGTAATGAAAGCCAATAAAAAGAACTGATAACAATCAATGAAAACAAAATCTTAGTGCACCTGCTTTGGAAGAAAGATTGAAGAAAGGACTAAGAAAAAATAACTTCTCATGGTACTTTGTTGGTATATTTATTGTCAGATACCACTGTTGTGGGAGAGGCTGCTTGCTGGTTCCCAACTGCTCAGCCCCGAAAATATCACACAGAAACTATATTATTTAAATCACTGCTTGGCTCATTAGCTCTACTTTCTTATTGGCTACTCTTACATATTAATTTAACCCATTTCTATTAATCTGTGTATTGCCAAGAGGCTGTGGCTTACTGGGTAAAGTTCCAGCATCTGTCTCAGGCAGGGCTACATGGCTTCTCCCTTAACTCTGCGCTTCTTTCTCTCAGCATTCAGTTTAGTTTTCCCCACCCAGCTAAATTCTGCCCTGCTATAGGTCCAAGGAAGTTTCTTTACTTATTAATAGTAATCACATCATACACAGGGAAATCCCACATCATACAACCAACGTTGGTCTCATTTTTCCATTATTTTTTTCTTGGTCTGCTTCTTTCTTTCATCTTAGCATTATTGCTGATGACTGTATGCTAAATACTTCTGTCCATTATTCCTACAGTAATGAAAACAACTTGGTATTGGCATAAAATCAGAGACGTTGACCAATGGAATCGAATCAAAGACCCAGATATTAATCCACAAACCTATGAACACCTCATATTTGACAAAGAGTCTAAAATTATACAATGGAGAATGAAAGCATTTTTAACAAATGGTGCTGGCATAACTGGATGTCAACCT
Source organism: Ondatra zibethicus (assembly GCA_004026605.1). Taxonomy (NCBI): domain Eukaryota; kingdom Metazoa; phylum Chordata; class Mammalia; order Rodentia; family Cricetidae; genus Ondatra; species Ondatra zibethicus. Next base: position 92,465 of record PVIU01006281.1, on the reverse strand, counting down.
GTAGGAGAATGAAATTAGACCCTTATCTATCACCATGCACAAAACTCAAGTCCAAATGGATTAAAGACCTCAATATAAATCTGACCACACTGAACCTGATAGAAGAGAAAGTGGGAAGTAGCCTGCAATACATAGGCACAGAAGACCACTTCCTATGTAAAACCCCAATGGCACATACAATAAGAGCAACAATGAACAAATGGGACCTCCTGAAACTGAGAAGCTTCTGTAAAGCAAAAGACACAGTAATTAAGACAAAAAGGCATCCTACTGAATGGGAGAAGATCTTCACTAACCCCACATCAGACAAAGGTCTGAGCTCCAAAATATACAAAGAACTCAAGAAACTAGACATTAAAATTCTAAATACCCCAATTAAAAAATGGGGTAATGATCTGAACAGAAAATACTCAACAGAAGAAGTTCGAATGGCCAAAAGATACTTAAGGTCATGTTCAACTTCCTTAGCGATCAGGGAAATGCAAATCAAAACAACTTTGAGATACCATCTTACACCTGTCAGAATGGCTAAAATCAAAAACACCAATGATAGCCTATGCTGGAGAGGATGTGGAGTAAGGGGAACTCTCATCCATTGCTGGTGGGAATGCAACTTGTGCAACCTCTTTGGAAATCAGTGTGGCAGTTTCTAAGGAAATTGGGAATCAACCTACCTCAGGATCCAGCAATACCATTCTTGGGAATATACCCAAGAGAAGTCCAATCATACTACAAAAGCATTTGTGCAACTATGTTCATAGCAGCATTGTTTGTAATAGCCAGAACCTGGAAACAACCTAGGTGCCCCTCAATGGAAGAATGAATCAAGAAAGTGTGGAATATATACACATTAGAATACGACTCAGCGGTCAAAAACAATGACCTCTTGAATTGTGCATGCAAATGGATGGAAACAGAAAACGCTATCCTGAGTGAGGTAACCCAAACCAAAAAAGACGATTATCGTATGGACTCACTCATTAGTGGACCCTAGCCATAAACAAAGGACACTAAGCTTATAGGTCACAAGCCCAGAGAAGACAAATAGAAAGTTGAACCCAAAGAAAAACATATATAGATCCTCCTGAAAATTGGAAGCAAACAAGATTTCCAGGCACAAGTTGGAAGAACAGGTATGGGTATAGATGTGGGGGTAGGGGGGTTGAGGGAAGGGGAGAGGGGGGAGGGCAGAGGGGGAAGGAGAAGGGAGAAGGGAAGGACTGTGGAGAGCCTGGAGGAGTGGGAGGGTGGAGAAGGAGGAAAGGTGGATATTGGAGAAGGGAATAACATATCTAAATTAAGGGAGTCATTTTAGGATTGACTCTAGAGGGGATCCCATGTGTCCACGGGGATGTCCCCAGCTAGGTACTTGGGCAACAGAGGAGAGGGTGCCTGAACTAGCTTGTCCCATAGTCACATTGATGAATATCTTGATCATCACCATACATTTTATTTTCCCTAATAAAATTTTTAGGAAGTTAACCGCTCTAGTAGATTTTCTGGTCATTTGTTTTTATTTTAATGTGTTTTAATGACAGTCTTGATTTTCAACTTCATAAAATCAGAACAAACCAGTCATTTGTCAGTTTTGAAACAAAATGGCAAATTATATTATAACATGTTCTCAAACATATTAATATGTTAAAAGGACATTGCTAGTAAATTAACAATGTGAATGAATAATTTCTGAGTCTTGAAACAAGTGTGCACCATATCCAATTTAGAAAATAGATTTTAGACTAACTAATGGTGACATTACCTAGTCTCCTAGTCAGTTTCTAGAGACATCACACCTGAATTTGCTTGGCAGAAAATAAAGTCATCAAATGAAATTAGCTTGTAACTTTTTGTTTGCAAAGTTCTTTTCTGAATCAGTAAGAAAACTACTCTTTTTGTTCGTTGGCATTTCAACAGAAGGTTAGTAGTATTTATAAACACTACCTGTTGGCTTTAGAAGTATAAGATTATGAGATTCCAAAAGTGCACAAAAGTTCTCAGGGGAATTCTTTTTCTTTAATAACATCATGTTTGAATGAATGTGCATTACTTTCCTTTCTTTGTATGATTTGTGTTATTTCATGGTACCTGGCTGACCTTTCTAGTTTGGTTTCATTCATTTGATAACATCTGGGTGAAACAAGGACCAGAGAGTACAAAAAACATTTTCTTATGTTCAAGTATAAAGTTATAACTAGATCCCAAATTGTAGTATCGATAATAAACACCTGAGATAATAGACTTATAAAGACAATTAGGTTATTTGTGGCGCAAGTTTGGTAGTGCGTAATATGACCAGTTATTCCTATTGAATTACTCTTGTTGTTTGGGAGGTGGAGAAACTTTCACCACATATCTACAAATCCTGAGACAGATCATAAGACAATAGGCTCCATATTTCCTTTAGTCCACCCAAATGACATACCAGATTCTTTTACTAGGCCTCACTTTCTCATGTTCCTGCCAACTTCTAGTAGTGGCATGCTGGTACTCAGAAACAGGCATTCAGTTCCATTTCCTGTCACTTGCTATTTCAAGTTACTTAAATCATAAATAATTTATGGTTTAATATTAATTATATTATTAAGAAATGATATCAGAACTATTTTATTAAGAGTTATTATTGTACATTGAGTCATTATATTTCTATTACATTTCTATTTAATGATTTTCTTGAACTTTAAATGGAAGATTACAGAAAATACTGTAATTTTTACTGCATATACAGAAGTTTATCACTGAATACTGTATTATAGATCTTTATTAGTTAACTATACTAAAGCTGAGTAACCTTTTTACAACTAATGATGTAGATATTGAGGTTTTGCAGAGATATTTGACTCTACAATGCTATGGAACACTGATCCACATAAAAATTTTTCAATATTGTACAGAGAAATGATGGGTAGATAATGAACCCCTTCATTTAATTCTTGGAGAGAACATTAAGACAGCGATAGAACAAGATTGCAAGAAAGAAGCTCCTTGTGTGATATGACATTTGAGATGAGTAGCAGTCACACAAAAGCAATAATTGAAATGTCATTTATTTAGGTACAGATTGATTTGACATTCACTACTGAGGAATAAAAGAATGTTTGACTAAAGAAGAAACTAGAATAAAAAGAGAAAAATAGAAAGAAGGAGAAAAATGAACTAGAGTCAAAAGAGGAAACAAGACACAGACCACACAGATAAGGATGAGGGGAAGCAGATAGGTGTCCCTGTGAATGAACTGTATTAGCATTGGTAAGGGAAGATGTAGGATCTACCTTCGGGATAGCAGCTACTATGAAGGCTAGACTTCAGGGAATAAGAATAACACAAGAATGTGTTAAACAAAACCAAGCATGTGCTATCATTTTTATCACTCTGTTTGATATTTGAAACAGGTAATGGGTGATTACAGGAGCCAATTTCACTTCAAATATTTATAATGAAGTTTGCATAATTTTATGTTGTTATTGATAGCTTGAGCAAAAACTAGTAATATTTTGTATAAAAATATTTATTCTCAAATACAGACAAACTAATTAATTCAAAGATTAAAGTAGTTCAATTGGGCTCTATATTTTCTATTCCAAATGAAACAAAGTAACATTATCTACTATAAATTAAACAAGTAATTATGATTCAAAAACAACTAATGACAAACATCATTTAGAATTAACAGAAGACGACCTTACTTATTGCACTTACAGTGTGTTCTATTTAGAAAAGTGCTAAAATAGTTTCCATTTGTAAAATTTGTATTTCATTGTACGCTCTCCAAACATGTCGTGGTTTATTTTAGGAAATCAAAAAAGAACCCCAGCTTCCATATTAATTTTAATTATTTTCCTTTGGCAAGGAGACAGCAAACATACTGCTTATACATTGTCATACAAAACAAGTTTCTTCTTAATATATTGTGTTGATACTTCCAAAGGTAGTTCAGAAGAAACTAGCCCAAAATAACCACTCAGTGGATAGCTTGGAAAACTGAAAACCTTATCCAATGTGCTCCACTTCTGAGGACAAAGCTACTGGAAATGACCTTGCAGTAGATGATCTTGGCACTTGAAATCTTGCTTCCACAGTAGATCTGATAGTTGTGGTTTTATTTATATTTTGCCATTGCTTAGCAGTTGGACACAAGGGTATTTGCTGCAGTAGTGAAAAATCATTATGATTACCTCTTTGCCACGGGGCTACATCTAACTACAATATCCTGGACAACACGTATAAGCATCATTCAGAGATAATACTGCATTGCAGGTGGGAGCTGAATGAGAACAGATCACAGCACTATTCCCAATCCCTCAAAGTTGCAGATTTTATTTAGTTAGCCCGAAGTGTGTGAAAATGAAATATATGGTTGTCCTTCTGGTTTTGGAAAGGAAACTGGCTTGTTTATGCCGCAATTTCAGGTCACATTGAATGCATTAAAGAAAAGAGATTTAAATTCAGTTTTTAGAATTTCTGTGTATTTCATCAAAAGAGAAAGGTTTCAAACGCGTTAAAACAAGAAGCCATGTCCCTGAACTTCCCAGACTTGAGAGCTACCATGAATCATAGAACTGGGAGCAAAAAGTGTGACCAATTCTCATTCCCTCCTATAAACTAAGTCAAACAAGGGATTCTGCTTTGCTCTTTTGAATTGTCTGCTCTGATGGAAACTAATCTGCTGATTTCCAGTAGTGAGAACACAAGTATGGCTCTAATAGAGAGGTAGATTTGGTGATAAGTAGGAATCATGCCAACAACAACAAAGGACTACAATTCTGTATTAACAGTCAAATGGAAGAAATTTATTAGAAAGGAATCCATCAACCCTTCTAAAGCCTTCTATGTGCAAGCTATCATTTTTAATGTAACCTTATTAACACTAATCTAAAATAATCTCACTAAGCCTCAAACTGTGAAATATTCATCGTCTCCTTAAGCTACCATGTTATGGGACTTTTTTTTTTTTTTTTTTTTGGTTTTTCAAGACAGGGTTTTTCCGTGGCTTTGGAACCTGTCCTGGAACTAGCTCTGTAGACCAGGCTGGTCTCGAACTTACAGAGATCCACCTGCCTCTGCCTCCCAAGTGCTGGGATTAAAGGCATGCACCACCACCACCCGGTAAACTTTTAATTCCTATTTTGGTTCAGTAGTTGACTGTTCAGTTTCTATGAGTTTGTAGGCTTTCTGGGGTAAGAATTGTTAAATTCTAACTTTATTCCATGGTGATCTGATAAGACACATGTGGTTACTAAAATTTTATTATATCTGTGGAAGTTTGCTTTGTTACTGAGTATGTGATCAATTTTCGAGAAGGTTCCATGAGATGCTGAGAAGAAGGTATATTCTTTCCTATTTGGGTGGAATGTTGAATAGATGTCCGTTAAGTCCATTTGATTCATTACCTCCATTAGTTCTCTTATTTCTCTATTAGGTTTCTGTTGGTTGACCTGTCCATTGGTGAGAGAGGAGTGTTGAAGTCTCCATTTATTAATGTGTGGGGTTCTTTTACATATGTGGGTGCTTTTATATTAGGGGCATAGATATTCAGGATTGAGACTTCATCTTGATGAATTGTTCCTGTTATGAGTATAAAGTGTCCATCTCCATCTCTTCTGATTGATTTGAGTTTGAAGCCAATCTTGTTAGATATTAGTATAGCCACACCCGCTTGTTTCTTAGGTCTGTTTGATTGAAAAACCTTTTCCCAACCCTTTACTCTGAGGTAATGTCTGTCTTTGTGGTTGAGGTGTGTTTCTTGTAAACAACAGAATGTTGGATCCTGTTTTTGTATCCATTGTCTTAACCTGTGCCTTTTTATAGATGAATTGAGTCCGTTGATATTAAGTGATATTAATGACCAGTGGTTGTTAACTCCGGTGTTTTTTTTTTTTTGTGGTAGAGTTTGTGTGTTTCCCTTCTTTGACTTGTGCTGGTGGACAGTTGTTAGATGTCTGAGTTATTGTGGGCGTTGTTGGCTTCCTTGGGTTGTGGTTTTCCTTCTAGTATTTTTTGTAAGGCTGGGTTTGTGGCTACGTATTGTTTAAATTTGTTTTTATCCTGGAATATCTTGTTTTCTCCATTGATGGTGAAGGAAAGTTTTGCTGGGTGTAGTAGTCTGGGCTTGCATCCATGGTCTCTTAGTGTCTGCAGAACATCTATTCAATACCTTCTGGCTTTCATGGTTTTCATTGAGAAGTAAGGTGTAATTCTGATAGGTTTACCTTTATGTTACTTGACCTTTTTCCTTTGCAGCTCTTAATATTCTTTCTTTATTCTGTATGTTCTGTGTTTTGATTACAATATGGCGAGGGGATTTTTTTTGATCCAGTCTATTCAGTGTTCTGTATGCTTCCTGTACCTTCATAGGACTATCCTTCTTTAGGTTGGGAAAGTTTTCTTCTATAATTTTGTTGAATATATTTATTTTCTGGGCCTTTGAGCTGTAATTCTTCTCCTTCTTCTACCTCTATTATTCTTAGGTTTGGTCTTTTCATGGTGTTCCAGATTTCCTGGATGTTTTATGTTAAGAATTTGTTGGATTTGCTGTTTTCTTTGATCAATGTGTTTATTTCCTCTATAGTATCTTCCACGTTTGAGATTCTTTCTTCTATCTCTTGTATTCTGTTGGTTATACTTGTCTCTGTAGTTCCTGTTCATTTACCCAGATTTTCCATATCTTGCCTTCCCTCGGTTTGTGTTTTTTTCATTGCCTCCATTTCAATTTTCAAGTCTTGAACTGTTTCCATTACCTGTTTGATTGTTTTTTCTTGATTTTCTTGGGTATCTTTGAGGGATTTATCTATTTCTTCAAACTTTTTGTTAATCATCTCATCCATTTCTTTAAGGGAGTTTTTCACATCCTGTTTAATGGTCTCTAACACTTTCATAATGTTACGATTAAAGTCTCTTTCTTTTCCTTCTTCTGGATTAAGTCTTCCTTTTGCATGTTCACTGGATTCTGGTGTTATCATGTTGCTTTTCAGGTTGTTGGAGGAATTCTTGCATTGGCTTCTGCCCATCTCTTCCTTCAAATGCTTTCAGGAGAGTCTTGGTGGCTTGATCAGATATTTGCTGTGACTAACTGTGTACTTGGGGGTTTTTCTTGGTCTGCCTTCTCTTTGGTCCCCTCAGCACTGGATTTGGCTCTCAGATCCCCTCCACCCTGACGTAAGCTATGGCGGTGGATCTAAGGACCATGCAGATGGAAAGGAGTGCTTGGGGGCAGGCTGGAATGGATAGGTAGTGGAAGCCAGTAGCTGGGGAGAAGCCCCGCTGAATGGCCAAATGTTTAGGGGCTTGAGGGTGCCTGTACTCCGTTCCTGGGGCATCTGTCTGTCCGGGTGGACACACACTTACGTCCCCCCCCCCGGATGGATCTCCTGATACAAGAGCAGGTCCCCTTGCTGGCCAGGTACCATAAACTATGTATCAATGTGTATTTTGTAGTTGAATTTATTTTGTGGAAATACTTCAGGATTTATTAATATTTTAGACAATGCCATGAAACCAGAATGTATTTATCTTTCATGCTGGTTGTATGCCTTATTTTCTGTATATTTCCAAGGGATCTAAAATAATTATTTAAAGTAAAATTATATATATGAAGACCAGTAAGCTACAGATGAAATGCATCTTCTTTTCATGTCCAGGACTCTCTTACATTGACTCTACTGCTAGATAGTTAGGCTATAAATGGACTAACTTGTAGACATTAGCTTCCAGCTCTGCCAGTGACTTTTCCTTAGTAATTTGGACTGTGATTCAGGCTGTTCTGTGTATAAAACTACTTAGAAATTATGTGACAGATTTAGGCCAGAATTGCATCCAAATCGAAAAACTGTGTATCTGTAGGCTTCTGTTCTAACTAAATATATGACTCAGAGCAGGTGGCTATGCATAATTACAAAAGTCTATCTTAAGCTTTTAAAAATATTTGCCAACCTAAGAAATTAACCTGCATGAAATAATGAAATAGTTCAGTGATGAAATCATGAAGGTCTTCTGCCGTGAAATTTGTGTTTCCTTTAACATGTCATTTAGCAATGCAGACATAAAGCAACACAGAAAATATTTAACCTTTTGTGAATGAGAGAAAATCAGCCATTTTAGGAATCGACTTTTGTAATGAATGTATTTCAGCATCATAGTGAATAAGTCAGACAGTTTCATTCAATCTTGAATAATGACATGAAACTTATACATATAGTTGGGAGCATCACAGTAGTAATATAATATTGATTATCCATGGCTTTACATTGAAAAATGAGACAACTTACATAAAATTCCATATGGCTGGTTTAAACATATATACATATATGGTTACTATATATAATATATAAGTATGTGCAAATCACTATACAGAATATATATATGTATGTACATATTTATATATAGTGTGTTTGTGTGTTAGCAATCTTCCAACTAATTGTACTACCAGTAAAAATCATCTTTAACTATTAATTCTTTTTTCTCTCTCCCTATCAACCATGCTACCCACTAGTCATTTTGCTGTCTACATTGTTTTATCTTTTCTAAGATATTATAAATTTAGAATTATGTAATATGTGAATTTTCTGGTTAATTTTTTTCATTTAATAAGGAGGATTTATTTTCTTCAAAATATTTTGTGGTTAGAAATGCAATTTATTATAATATCAAATAATAGCATTATGTATGTACCGTGGACTGTCAATTTTTTTTTTTTACTGAAGGGCATTATAGTAAATTTACTATTAGTATTCAGGTGCTATGTTTTGTGTTATTTTAAGCTATCAGTCATTCCAATAAATACCAAAGAGCTGGACATCTGAATATTCAGATGATAAGGTGCAGGTAATTTTGCAAAATACTGCCAAAAGATTAAACGTGATTTGCCATTTTTTCATTCACAGCAACAACGTGTATTTTTTTCTGAAGGTTAGCATAAACCAGCCTTCTAGGTTTTATTAGTATCATCTGGGGCTATTTCTTATTAATAACAATCATGCATTCCATAGTAATATATGATGCATACATTTTTATGTGTTTACTTTTCATTCACACGTTTTCTTAGATAAAATATGTTTTCAAGACTTTGACCTATTTTCATTTGATAATTTTTTTTACTAAACTTTTAGAGTTCTCTGTTGTAATAATTTATATTTCTTATTAAATTAAATAGGTTTAACAACATCTATAGCATTACTGAATCATACCTTTGTGTGTTCATGGAAAGTTTCCACAATGGATTAACTGAGATGATAAGATCCACCCTTTGTGTAATGACACCATCCAATGGCCTGGAGTCATTGGTGGAAGGAATGGAACAGCAGAAAGTCGCTTAGCATGGGACTCACCATTCTCTGTTTCTTGATTTGTCCAGTGATGAGCAAGAAGCATTTCTTTCCTGCTGCGTTAGCTTCAGAAATTCTTTCTCTCTTGTACATCCCAGTATAAGATGCATTTTCTGAAAATAAGAGCAAACAGAAGTATTTCTTTCTTAAGTGATTTCTCCTCAGGTATTTGGTTGCAGCAATAAGACAGTAAGCAATTCACTATTTGTTATGGGAATATGGGTCATTATTGCCAGAAACTTTCCCATGTTCTTCTTTTAAAAACTTGCTTCTCAGGAATTTTGAAGACTTTGAAACAAGCAAGTATAGTAGAACTAGATATGGTAATCAGAAAATGGTGAGCTGCATACTATTAGTGAGAGCAAAGTTTTGATAGAAACGTGGGTGGGAAAACTGCCCATGAGTTCCCAGAAAAAAAGAAAAGAAAGGAAAAAAGAACCCAACTGACATAAAGGTCATTCATATTATATTCTGGCAAATAATATATCTACCTTTTTTCTGATGCCAAGTAAACCTGAATAAGTTAAATTGCAGGCAACATATTACAATTAATTTTATTTGAGAGAAGCTTGCTTAAATCAAGTATGATTTGGGATACAGCATAGTTACTGCTTAGTGATTTCTTACCCAGAATGATAAAGAATTCAGAAAGTGAAACACAGTATAATAAAATAAAAATGCAGTTTGGCAAGTAAAATAGTGTGAGCTCAGTGAAAATTATAGAGAAAAATGTGTAATGAGTGAATAAAAGTTAAAACTTGCTAAAGATGAAGACATTTTATGTGTAGACAAAATGGCTGCAATTATTAAATGAAGAATATTCAATAAAGAGAAACCTTGGACTTTATACCAAGACAATAGTAAATTAGTCTTGTATATATAACAGTACCTCAATGAAAACTCCAAGCAATACAAACACATTTGCATAAGTTTTAGAAGGGTTATTCAGACAAAGCCAACTTCCTGGTCACCCTCCAGAATCACAGCAACCTAAGGAATTATTGTCCCAGGTATATTTTAAGAAGCAAATGAAGGACACTGAGACTGTGGTCTAAGAGGGTAGGCTGCAACTCGAGGTAGCAGCAAAATGTGTTGTCTCTGAATGGTGCTTGTTTCAAGATGGGGTTTCTCTGTGTAGCTTTGGAGCCTGTACTGACACTAGCTCTGTAGACCAGGCTGACCTTGGACTCATAGATATCTGCCTGCCTCTGCCTCCCAAGTGCTAGGATTAAAGGCATGTACCAACACCACCTGAAATATTTCGCATGATCTTTAAATACCCAAACCTAAACAGAGCTGGAGAAAAGGCAAGACTTTTTTTTTTATTATGATACAGACAAGGAAAAAACAAAGTAATTACCACCTTAATAACCAAAACACCAAGTAACTGCACCCTAGGTCCTGTTAGTAGCCACACCTTAGGTCAAACCTCTTGTCAATAACTTTGAAGGAGTAAGAATAGGAAGAAATAGGAAAAATGGGGGAGGATTTTACTGGAGAGGAAAGTCAATACAGGAGAGGAAATGAAGAGAGGAGGGTTTGAAAAAAGTAATAAGGAGGCATATTATTTTGGACTTGCCTAAATTATATAGAATACATATAAGTATATGTGACATGCATATGCATGTATAGCTTTCAATGAAATTGTTTCACTAAGGATGGCAATGTCACAGATTAACTTACAAAAACCTAGGAACAAGTTTCAGAAACTTTCTTTAGAGTTGTTTGTCAGGAGAGTTCCAAGGACTCCCCCAAACAATGTAGGCTATTGCTGTCATCCTTGATAACTTCTCACAAGCAGTTGGCAGTTAAGTCCTTATTGTTAAAAGTGACACACAATATGGGCACAAGATCCAGAGCATTTGAGCTGATTCTGACTTTAAAGAATGCTCCCAGAGAACTAGCTTTTATGGTACCAGGAAGTACTATGCAAGCTACAGTGAGAAGTGATCAATAGTATCACCCAGAAGTGTTGTCTATGAACAACAACAAGAAATAACTTGGTACGGTTGCTCTAAAGGTTTAATAGCGGCATTCATAATTTGTGTTAATCAGCAGCTATCTAATTCACTCAAGACTCACTCAACAAGAAGAAAATTACATCTGGTACAGGAAACATAGCAAAGACTCTTGAAGTGACTATTGAAGTCAAGGATATTAGAAGCAAACCTACCACTATCCCTTTACCAAATTAGAGTATTCTCTAATTGCATTCTAAATATTTATCCTCATAACCACAGATAAATGTAGCTCCCAAGCAATGCCTTATCAATGAAACTTCTTTTTGCAGCCAAGAGAAGCCACTGTAAAACAAACACAATTGGTTAAAATGCAGTGTAAAGCTGAATCTTTGGTGTCCAGCTCAAATGGTTATATCTACATCCCAACCCCTTCTTCTAAGGCTCAGGTTTAGTTTATAGTTCTGTACTCTAAAAGCATGTAATATCATCAGTCTCTTTTGTATTCCCTGTTTTTTCATATTGAAAAACACATATATAATGTAATCCTTATCAACAGATAATAGACTTTTTCATACCGTTTATTCTCAATTCCCACATAAGACTGGTGAGATGAAGAGTTTCCTGTACTTTTCGTTAGTATCATAGTTATGAATACATATTCATGCTTTTCGTTAGTATCATAGTTATGAATACATATTCATGCTTAAACAATAACATTTATCCACTTTGCCAATCTTTAAATTGCTGCCAAGATTCAAAGTCAAATTTACTCTTTTATTTGTCAAATGTGGGATTCAAATATATTATTCATTAGAAGATGAGAAATATTCAAATTCCCATCAATTTTTGGTTTGAGGAAAACCACTCACTACAATTATATTCGACAGACATATTGCAATAATATTTAACTCCCTTCTACCTGTGCTGTGTAAGGTCCAGCTTATGGGAAAGCATGGAAAATATTAACAGAAAAAAAGAATAAAAAATGTTAGCCAACTACATGCTAGACTTGATTCTGAATTAAAGCACCCGTATGTGTGGTACATATGACTATGTGCATGCAGTTTGTGCCTGCGTGCTTGTTGTATATCATATACTTGTTCAAGTATATAGAGAGAATATATTTATATCATTGAAGCTATATCAATGTTTTAATTAATTCAATTATTAAATATAAAACTATAAATGAATAATATATAGTTTCAAAGTACTAGACTACTTAAGTTATCTTTGTTGACTTACAAATATTATAGGAAAACAATATTTCATAGGCATATATTTAAAACATTTTTGTAATCAAGACTTTTCCAACCAAAATACAATTTTAACTCTCACTAATCATGTAACTTCAGGAGGTAATATCTAATGCCTTACAAGCTTTGCCTAGAAGCATGAGACACTTTCCAAAAGTTATTCTTAATCTTTGCAATGATGTCATTTTTGAATAAGTATTGAATAATCATCATGTAATTCTAGTCCCTTCTATTTTATATACCTGATCAATGAAAAACATCTTTGTCATGATAGGCAATGTTTTTTCTTCATTTTTAACAGTTTATTAAACATTTATAAATATTACTCAAAAAATGGAAGCCAAACCTTTTGATATCCTAAGACCCCCTTTAAGCTGCCATATTTCCTCTGAGCTCAGAAGAGAACAAAAAAAGGAATCTCATTTTATTGTCAGCCCAACTCTGTACACTAAACTAATCAATCATAGATAAATGAGCTAAGCACTCAGTTTGCCTTTGAAAGTATGATAATGTATAACAGATGATTATAAAAATTCAAAATTATTCATATTATGATTTGCACACAGCACTGTGACTTTGGGAGTATGTTTTATACATGTGTTTAAGATCTTCTTTTTCATCGGTGGTTCTTTTATATTACAATGTGTGAATAAAGCCTAACTGGTCTTATCATTAACGGTTTTTATCAAATTTCATGACATTTAGATATGAAGAAAAAATGCACTTTCCCCTGGCAAATATCAATGTTAGCAAAAATACTACTGCTACATTTTCAAAACAAATAATAAAACTGTTACATTATAAAAATATTTAACAAGGACAGTTATTAGACATCTGTGTACATGCACTGATGTGCATAGACGGAAGAATAAACAAGCCCTGCTCAGAGCAAGGGTTCATAAGAGGCCACATTTGTGAGAGATGGTTCGATATCTGTGGAGGGTCCAATGGAACCCGAAGGAACAGCAAATGTAAAAATACATATAACAAGGCATGGGTGTTTCAGTCAACCTGATATGCTTGGGGAATCCTAGGAGCTGAATACATTAAAAGAAGGTGTAGTGAGAAATGAGGATAGAAGCAAGGCAAAATATAAGTCAAATAATGTGTGAAATACTGAAGGCATCAGACATTGATTCAATTGTCTATACTCATTTATTTTATTTATTTGATGTCTTGGTCTTTACCTTCATAATATCTAACAGTCATGTATGTCTTAGCTTACTTAGAAACCTTACATTAAAGATTTGTTATTTTCCACAGTTTACAAAATACGTGAGAAAGTGAATATCTTCATGATATACCATGGTTCTCACCTAAAAAGGAAAGTACAAGAGCATAGCATAGCAAAACAAAACAGTATTTTTGTTAAGCCTTTGATGTTCTACCACCTCATCCAATTATTTATTTTTGCTTGAATTCCAAATGTAGTATTTGTATGGCTAAAATTTGTGAGTTGCTAAGAAAAATCTAAAATCTTTGATAAGTTACTTAAAATGCTCTTTACATGTAAGAATATTAGTTATTTATTTTTCCTGAATATAAATATTTTTGAAGAACAGGAAAGTGAATTAGATATGTACAGCTAACTTAATACAAACCTCAATGGAACAAATTATGTGAATACATAATATATATGGAGAAAGATGGAAGTTTAAATCCAATTGACATATTAAGTACCAACTAGACAAATAGAAACAATAACCACTTTGTTCTATGAAATTAAAAACTTTGTGATGAAATGAAGATGAGGCATCAAGAGAACAGTGATTTTTTTCAAATAGATTTCTGACAAAAAGAAACATACTTTCCCAACGTAATTATATATCACTAGTTGGATATTGTCAAATAATGCTTTATTTTAATGGCACTGTTAATAAACAATTGCTTAATATTTAATTGATTTTTTCTTTTTTACAGTGAATATAACTATTGTGATATGTATTGTTTTCTTTAAGGAAATAAAATCTATGTGCTATTTTAATAACATACTGTTGTAGATATCACACATGTTCTTTGGAATGATGAGCATTATGATTTGGTGTACAGTGGACTCACTTCAAACCTGCTTCTTTCTTATCAATTCAGAAGTTCCCGATGCCATCACAGGCCACCTATCTCTGGGTCTTTACATAGTCCTAACTAGAAAATGTCTGCAGAAACACTGCCAATTAATATAACTGAAAGAGAAAAAAGGGCATAAATAACTTTGTATCTCAATTATCTTTTCCCATACAACTATTTCCAAACTTTAGCCAGTTTAGACAACAAACATTTATTACTTCACATGATTTCCAAGGGACAGGAATCAAAGACTAAATTAACTGCATTATTTTTCATCATTTATCTTATTATATTTCACTCCATAAGTCAGAACGGATGGTTGTCAGCTTAATTCTCACTGTACAAGTGAATACAGTTTCACAATGCCTCAAATGGCATTTAAAGAACAGCATTTGTTCTTCTACAATCATATCTCTATTGGGATGGTTACTAGTAGCTTGCTCCTAGCACATCATTAAGGAAAGGAATGTTGGAAGCAGAGGAAGAGAATTTATAACTACTACTGCTATTTGACATGGGTCTATCAGGTGTGGACACCAAGTGTCAAGACTTATTATTGACCACTGAGAAGCTGAATACTGGCAGTGTAGTTCTGATGTGAGTTATACTGAGTTAGCTAAAATGTCACAGATCAAATGGTCGCCATGGAACTGTCTCGAGTTGAGACTCTGGCTCTAACCTCAAGGCTTCTGAGATCCCCAGTACTGTGATGGACTAGCTAGATATTTTGCAAATAAACTTCATTAATGAAGTATGGAAAGTGCCATACTTGTTATTAGAGTTTTATCATGAGGCATGCTATTGAAAGCAAGACCAATGAAAAGATACATACAGTGAAGTCTGAATCTCAAACAGGAAGCCTTCATGCCCACAGCATTGACGCATAAGGAAAAAATAAGTTCATTTCTTATGCTCAGATAGGCAAGATTTCTAGAGTCTTATCATGTAGAATTGCTTAAGCTCAGTTTCCAAGCCCTCTCCTTCCCCGAGACTAAGAAAATGTAATTCAGTGCTGGATATCTCCCCACATGCTTAGTCTATCTGGAATCCTTAACAGTTCTATAATTTGCTGGGATCTCACAAGCATGACTCAAGTCATTTGCATAAATTGTATGTAGCCTGTTGTCCCACTGTGAATAATAGAGATAAGTAGAAGTCAAGGAAAAGGCCAATTAAATTAGTCAGACAGCATCAATAATCTACCTTCACCTTTATCTCATTTGCCAGTGAGTAGATACGCTCTCTACATCCCTTTATTCTCAAAGCTTCATAGCAGCACAGTATACCGTTATCATCTGTATATTCAAGGGAACTTAGTTTCAGGGACATAAGCCTGAAGTCCCACCTAGTGCACATTACACAGTACTTTGATAACACAGCCAAAGTAAAAATGTAGTAATGAAAGTAGTTTGGAATAAGAAGTTGTTAATTCTGTGATAACCCTTTTGAATTGAACTTTACTCTGTGACTAAATAATAATATATATAATAATAATTAATAATAATATAATAATAAATGCCTGTATTAATTTTTCTATAGACAGTCTTCATATATCCTACTTTTTTCAGTGTTTAGGGCTGAACTCACGGATTCACAAGTGATAGGCAATTACCTTTGGATCAGACCATATGTTGAGTCCAGAGCACAGAAATTTTATAAGTTAGGACTGTAGTTTTTATTCTATTCTGCATTACTGCTTAATGAATATGGATTTTCCTATAGTTTTAAAAATGAGGATATGGATGCAATTCAAAATTTCCTGTCTTACATCTTAAATCTTTTATTTTCATGCAAGTGAAGTACTGAAAAATTGGTATCATTCATTTGAATAATTGAGAATTATATAGAATCATTGGCTTTTTGCTCTTGCCACATTCTCTCAACTACTTAAAAGATGTGCACTCTCCTGAGAATTTAATCCTTCACTGCCTCTCAAATCACACCTGCAGAATCAGCTTCTGCACTGTGTCTTGATCAGTGAGAGGCGTTAGCTCTAGATCAACATTTCCTCTGGTGTCTGCTACTATACTGGGAAACTCACTCCCAAATCTTTGATTGTACATGCTGTTAAGAGCAGATGTCTACAGAAGAAAGATTTATCACTTCTCTTTGTTGTTCAACCTTGCAAGTGTGCTTTGATAATTTTTAAACTTGAGAGAATAGAGATTTGATATTTACCTACAAACTTTTTCCCTCAAGATGTCAAAATTCACATAGATATTCAGGTTGTATCTGTATTTGATTAAAAGGTTTTATGTTTTGCCTGCAAATAATCTCTACTTTAATATTAAAACTTTGTAGCTAAGTAATTTTATGAAATTTAGTTATTTCATTCATAAGAGTCGATTATCCCTTAGGACTTTATGTGGTAAAGAGAAAATATTGTTTTCATTTCAGTTTTATCAGGTAAACACAGTCATAAAGATATCCCAACTCTCCTGCATTCTACTTCTATTTGCTAGTCACATGGAGAGATATTTTAAGACATCAGTTGATGTGATTGTGATTAGTTAATAAAAATCTATACAGAGTTTCATATGTATTTTACATTTGGGTCTTTTCATAGCTGCACTGTATCTATTTCTTCCATACTCGGGAGCCACATGGTTATCAGTACTGTAGTAATCAGTTTATTAGATCTTTATCTTTTAACTACACTAAATTATTGTTTTTGTGAAACTACATGGGTTTGAAAATGACTATTATATCTCTAAAAGTACATATGCTAACTATTTCTTAGCTCAAATTGTACCAACTTATTCTTATTCTGTCACAAATTAACTTATTCTTTGTGTACAGTTTAACTAATGTTTAATTTAAAATGGATAACAGTTAGTAACAGCACCTATTATCCTGCCTCAACAATTTTTCATAATGTATTTTCATATTGATCAAGGCATATAATAGAGCTAACAATTATTAAGTAAAAAGAAGAAATTCATAACTATAACTAATATGAACTGTGAAGAGCAGGCAGATCTGAAAAACAGGAAAAAAAATAGAAGGAAAATCAAAATGAGTCTGAAGTAAAAGTAAGCATTCCACTGTAGAAGAAAAGAAATAAAGAACAATTCCTGAAAATGGAGGAATTAGGTCATCTTTCCTCTGAGATACTTCATCTTGTACAGTACTCCCAAAGAAAAAACTCAGGAGGATGAAAGAGAACCAGGAATAAGTTCATTATGTGTAGAGTGAGAAGGTAACAAGATAGAAAAAAAATGAATATATGGTAAAAGGTTGGCCTTTGAAGTTTTGCTGTTGTTTTAGAAAGGTAAACATTATGCAAGCAGAAAAGGAGAATGAATAAATTAGTCACATTTAATTCAGAACTGAAAGGAATATTGTCTGTCTTACTCTGGGTATCAATAAAATAAGTAATATACAAATAGCATAAATTTATGTATCACAGCTCTAAACACAGAAAACCTGTGGACAAGTTGCTACTAAAAACATTTTTAAGTGATTGTGTAGTCCTCATTGTTTTCTTACTGTGATCTTCATTGGCAGAAAAGAGTAAGGGATCTCTCCTCGATTTCTTATAAAGATGATAATCACTTTTTATCACCACATAATGTCTTTATCTCCTAATAGTGCTGCCCTTTGAGGTACAACTCAGCACAGGCTTCTGTTCACAGCAGCCTACACAGATCTTTGATCTCCCACATTGCCCAGCCTCTTGCTGACAACCATCCATTTATCAGTCAGCTCTGACTTGGTGGGAATTCTGGGGTGGCAGTGGCCACGGATATGACTGAAATCCTAAACCAATTTCTCTATCTTCCTCAATTCTTTCAATTTTGTATTTCAGATTAGTTCATATATCAGTGTGAGTTGTACTCAAAAGTTGTTAAACATACATTTAAAGAATCAAATATTTAAACATTGTTTTTGAGCAAAGCTTATTTTTCTATCTAAATATAAAGGGGAAAAGAAACATAAATTCTATATATTCTCTTGATGATTAACCAATAACAAAGTTCATGTCTCGTGTATAAATGTAACTGCTAAACTTCTGCAATAAGAGATTAGTGCAGTTCTCACTATTAAAAGTGTGTTCTTGATATTCATCAATGTGACTATGGGACAAGGCTAGATCAGGCACCTTCTCCTCTGCTGCCCAAGTACCTAACTGGGGACATCCCCATGGACACCTGAGATCCCCTCTAGAGCCAAGAATCTGGCCAATCCTAAATTGACTCCCTTAATGTAGATATCTTATTCCCTTCTCCAATATCTACCCTTCCTCCATCTCTACCCTCTCACTCCCCCAAGTTCTCCCCAGTCCATCCCTTCTCCCTTCTCCTTCCCTCTCTGCCTTTCACCCCACCCCCACCCCTACCTACACCCCTATCCCCATTCCCGTGCCTCCACCTTTTGCCCAGCAGTCTTGTTTGCTTCCAATTTCCAGGAAGATCTCTATATATTTTTCTTTGGGTTCACCTTGCTATTTTGCTTCTCTAGGCTTGTGAGCTTTAAGCATAGAAATTTCGTCCGATCGATGGAGATAGAGACACAGACCCACATTCACATCAGAGCAATGGACTGAGCTCCCAAGGTCCAGTCGAAGAGCAGAAGGTGGGAGAAGATGAGCCAGTAAATCTTGACTGGAAAAGGCTGGTCCACCAACCGTGACAGTGTGCCTGATCAAATGGGAGCTCACCAAATCCAGCTGGACCAGGACTGAATGAGCATATGATCAATGCAGAATCTCTGAATGTGGCTGTCAATGGGGGCTGACTGAGAAGCCAATGATAATGGAACTGGGACCTATCTCTTCTGCATGTATTAGCTTTTTGGGAATCTAGTCTATATGGATGCACACCTTCCTAGGCCGGGATAGAGGGGGGAGGGCCTTGGGCTCTCCACAGGGCAGAGTACCCTGCCCCCTCTTAAGGAAGCATGGGAAGGGAGGAGGGTTAGTGGGGGAGCAGGAGGGGACTGGGAGAAGTGGAGAAAGTGTAAGTTTTTTTGAATGAAAAATAAAAGAATTTTTTAAAAAAAGTGTGTCCTTGTCATAGCCACAAACAGGACTGAGTTCCTTGTCTCCAAGTGAACACAAAAACTGTAAGAAGGCATAAACCCAGGTAGAATAAAGTAGTTTTTAGCTCCATGGCAATAGTGACTCTCTCCATCCCTCCTCCATTTGCTTTAAAACATAGATTTTAATAATTAATACCTAGAAAGACCCTTAGATAATTCTTGTTTAATTATATAATTTTCAGAAGAAATAGGCACAATAAAAATGCCTCTAACAGCACACTTAATTTCTGCTGTATTTTCTCTATTTCATATGCATTTGCTTATTTATCTGGTAAGCTTGGATTACTTCTTTTGTGTACTCCCCAAACTTAGTCAGCAGAAAATAAGCTGCATTTTTAGAAAATGTAAAACCTATTTACATCATTCCCACAGTAATAATATTGTGCTTAAGATGGAAGTTTGCATAGCATAGCAGATTTATTATTCAATAGTAATAAACTAAATGTTTATGTTCATTATTTGAATGATTTATGTAATGACTCCATAGTTGAAGTCAAAGTTTGTGTTTAAATCTATGAAGTTGTTTGGAAGGTGTTTTAATAGGATTTAATTGCAGTTTTTCAAGAGAGAATATTATAAAGAACATAACAGATGACAGATGGAATTATAAAACACATATGGACATTGGTAAGAAAATAGTCCTTTCTGTATAATATACATTTTATATAATGCATACATGTATATATATATATATATGCAGACATGTATTGTTAGTTATGTATATATGAATGAATTTAGGGAGCATTTATGTAAGGATAAGATTGACCCATTATCCCAATTTCTGGAAGTTCTATTTATGTGATTTTCTGAATACATTTTCATTACCTTCATGACTTAGGTAGATGTTATTATCATTTGACCTTTCTTGCAGTGATACATTTTATTCAAGGAATATTTTTTGTAAAGTAAAACAAATGCAAGGATAATAAATAAAATCATTGTATTCCTTGCAAATGAAGAATTGGGTAAACTTTCTCATCATTAATGAATACATGCTGTTTTCCGATAGAACATACTGAGTCTTTGTTTCCATCTAAGTAAGTTACTCTTTATCAAATCAAGGCATGTTGTTTTTCCACATGGATTTAGATAAATACATTTAAAATGAATTCATTTTGGTAAAAAATCTCCATGCTTTTAGTAAGTATAAAAACAGGGAAAATATTCTCATCTCTAGGTTTATTGATTGCACTAAAATATTATTTTAATCATTTTGTCATTTCATTTTCACAGTTGTTTCACTTGAATTCTTAGTTGTTTAATAAACAAAACTAAAAATATGTTAGTTAGAATAAAGTATGTCAGCCTTACTAATGATGGCTATTATTTTACAACCAATTATAATGTCTAACTAGAAAATATTTCCTTCATGAAGAAGAAATGAATATTCACATGAAACATATTTCCAAGGTTTATGGGCTATGTAAAAGTGATTCCATACTAATTCATAAAGTCTGTAAGAATACATAACATCACAGTATTTTTAAAAACTGTTTAATAAGAATACAGATATCATTAATATTGTATGCTACGAAACTAAGAAAGTAACTAATTAATGAAAAGTATTATTACACAGGGTTTAGTTCAATAAGATTATATAAATAAAATCAATGTTTTTGATGCAAGATAGGTACAACAGTTAAGAAAACATACTTTTAAATTATTGAAAGATCTTTTGTAAAGTGGCACTCAATATGTCCTATTAACACTGGAAGAGCAAAATAATATCATTCCTTATTGGAATTGCCTAACAAATAAATTTATGTGGTTGTACATATATATTTAATCAAAAATCTTGATCTTAAATTCCCATATTAGTAATTATCTTGAAATGAATCATTATACCTATATGCCAAAATTATATTGCAAGACATGTAGCTGTTGCTATTTTGTTTATGTTATAGGTCTTTTAGGTGTGCAAACTGGTGGTAAATCCATGTGACACTGTAAAGCTCCCATGATTTAAATATTTATAAACGGGATATGGATATGATAGAATAAAAGGGTAGAATATTGCATCTACTCTAGAAAGAAAACAGATATGATCTTGTTTTGGAAAGAAAAAAATCTTTTGCCTGGCAATCTTGTTTGCTTCCAATTTCCAAGAGGATCTATATATATTTTTCTTTGGGTTCACCTTGCTATTTGGCTTCTCTGGGCTTGTGAGCTATAAGCTTAGTGTCCTTTGTTTTATGGTTAGGGTCCACTAATACCATAATCATCTTTTTGTGTTTGGGTTACCTCGCTCAGGATAGCATTTTCTATTTCCATCCATTTGCATGCAAAATTCAAGATGTCATTGTTTTTTACTGCTGAGTAGTACTCTAATGTGTATATATTCCACACTTTCTTGATCCATTCTTCCATTGAGGGACACCTAGGTTGTTTCCAGGTTCTGGCTATTACAAATAAAGCTGCTAGGAACATAGTTGCACAAATGCTTTTGTAGTATGATTGGGCATCATGTGGGTATATTCCCAAGAGTGGTGTTGCTGGATTCTGAGGTAGGTTGATTCCCAATTTCCTGAGAAACTGCCACACTGATTTCCAAAGTGGTTGCACAAGTTTGCATTCCCACCAGTAATAGATGAGTGTTCCCCTTACTCCACATCCTCTCCATCATAGGCTATCATTGGTGTTTTTGATTTTAGCCATTCTGACAGGTGTAAGATGGTATCTCAAAGTTGTTTTGATTTGCATTTCCCTGATCGCTAAGGAAGTGGAACATGACCTTAAGTATCTTTTGGCCATTTGAACTTCTTCTGTTGAGAATTCTCTGTTCAGATCATTACCCCATTTTTTAATTGGATAATTTAGCATTTTAATGTCTAGTTTCTTGAGTTCTTTGTATATTTTGGAGATCAGACCACGGGGGCGGGGATAGAGGTGGGGGTGGGGGTGGGGGAAGTGGAGAAGGGGAAGAAGAATGGAGAAGGGAAGGACTGGGGAGAGCTTGGGGGAGAGAGAGTGTGGAGATGGAGGAAAGCTGGATATTGGAGAAGGGAATAAGATATCTACATTAAGGGAGTCATTTTAGGACTGGCAAGATACTTGGTTCTAGAGGAGAACCCAGGTGTCCACACGGATGTCCCAAGCTAGGTCCTTGGGCAGCAGAGGAGAGGGTGCCGGAACTAGCCTTGTCCATTAGTCACACTGATGAATATCTTGATCACCACCATAGAAATTTCGTCCGATGGATGGAGATAGAGACAGAGACCCACATTCACATCAGAGCATGGATTGAGCTCTCAAGGTCCAGTCGAAGAGCAGAAGGTGGGAGAAAATGAGCAAGGAAGTTAGGACCATGAGGGGCTGGGCCACCCACTGAGAAAGTGTGCCTGAACTAATGGGAGTTTACCAAATCCAGCTGGACCGGGACTGAACAAGCATGTGATCAAACTGGACTCTCTAAATGTGGCTGCCAATGGGGGCAGACTGAGAAGCCATCAACAATGACACTAGGACCTATCTCTTCTGCATGTATTATCTTTTTGGGAACCTATTCTATTTGGATGCACACCTTCCTAGGCCGGGATGGAGGGGGGAGGGCCTTGGACCTCCCACAGGGCAGGGCACCATGCCCTCTTTTAAGGAAGCAGGGGGAGGGAGGAGGGGAGGAGCAGGGGAGGGAATGAGAGAAGGGGAGGAAATGTAAATTGTTTTGAATGGAAAAATAATAAAAGAATAAAAAAAGAACCCCAAAAAGAAAGAAAAGGAGAACGTAGACATAAGATAAAAAGTTAGATCACTGAACCAATTGCTCTTTTCATAAACGTTGTAATTGTAGTGCTAAAATTCACATTAACACAGAAATCTCTAATATCCAAAGCCATGGATGTTGGCAGAGGCTGCTCATTCGTTTCCCAGATGCCCACACCTGAAATTAGCACACTAAAAAGGTATTAATTGCAAGCAAGAACAAACATCCACAATTTTTTTTTGGAGTGTGGCCGTAGTTATCTAGACTACTTCATGCTGATTGGGGGTGCTGATAATCTTATGGGGACCAAAGAAAATATAGGTTTATGGTCAAGTCCTGAATGGAGTATTCTGTGAGGCTAGATCATTTCAGCCAGAAGTCTTGAAACTGTTCTTTATACAGAACTCAGAAGAAACATCATTAGAGCTGCTCTGAAATGTTGGGTCATCTGAGTCATTCGTTTCCCTTAGAGATTTCTCAGGGGGGCCTTCCTCAATCAAACCTTATTTTTCTTAAACAAGAATGAATTCCCAGCCTCTCATTCCCTGTGGAAACAAAAGCAAAACTTCTTCTCCAAATTAGCATATCTTTTGAGTTAAATTTTGAAGCATTTTTAAAATATATATGCCATATTAATTCATTAGTACTTATAATCAAATGTCTTTTAGGAGTTGTTGTTTCTTCCTCAGCAAGCAATTCAAAGACAATACAATAACATGCAGTATCCAGATCCTCTGTGTATTTTCCATCTTTATGTGGTTTTTAGTTTTACTCTATTTCTTTTATTTTTAATTTTTGGTTTCCTGAGACAGGGTTTCTCTGTGTAACTTTGGCTGTCCTAGAGCTCACTCTGTAGACCAGGCTGCCCTTGAACTCACAGAGATCCACCTGCCTCTGTCTCCCAAGTGCTGGGATTAAAGACATGTGCCACCACACCCAATTTGTTTTCAGAACATTTCTCTCATTTTTCTTTTCTCTCCCAAATCTACATATATTTTTAAACACACTGTAAACTGTTTAGAGGTTATTTTTCTTCTATATCTGTCTTTACTATATATCTCTTTTTTCAATCTATATCTATCTTTACTATATATCTCTTTTTTTCTGACCACATGAGCCTTTAGTTTGCTAAATGATATGGCTAGGATTAAAGGAGTGACCTTGGCGTCTGGATCCAGCCTATTCCATATCTTTTTGAGAGTATAGCTTTATGGTGGAGGTACTGGCAGAGCCATGTTTTTTACAACTCTGGAGTTTCTAGGTCCATGCCACCACAAAGAAGCAAGCCACTGACTATTTATAAACAGTTAAAAGATGGCATTTCCTCTTAAAAGTGCTGTGAGGTTTTTGCTGCTAGCACTGAGTCAGGAAATCTCTTTGAAAGGAGCCTCATTTCTGTTTGCCTCCAGCAAACAGAGCCCACCAGAGACAATGTTGCTACCATAAATCCATGCTTGACTGTGTTCTTGTCTGACTAGATTTTTATTTTTTTAAGGCTTTCTCAATCTTCTGTGGAAATTCTTGTCCAACTTTTGGGTGCCATTTGATGCATGATTAATAAAAACTCAGAAAGAGAAATGGGGGTTTGACCTGAAGACCAAAGAAGCAAAACAGCCAGCCACTGACTGGCTCTTACCTTGACCTCAGTTGGAAAATGGTGATCCTGCTTCCAGTAATCTCAGAATGAGACCATATCTGAGAGCTGTCTCCTTCCTGTTTTATAACATTTTTTCTAAAGCTGGGATTAAAGGTGTGTTCCACTACCTCCTAGCTTCTATGGCAAACTAGTGTGGCTACTGGGATTAAAGGTATGTGTTATTGCTGCCTGGTCTCTAGGCTGGACAGTGTGACTGTTTTACTATTCTTAAACTCAGGCAAGATTTATTTGCTAAGATGCAAGTAAAATGCCACTACAGTTTGACTTACAAAATTTGCAAAAATTTATATAACTCTTTAATAATAAATGAAGTACTCATTTAGAAAATAGGTCAAAAATCAAAACATTCACTTTGCCAAAGATAAAGGATGGAAATTAGGTATACAAGAACACTGATTTCATATGTAATTTGAAATTTCAAATAAATCAGAGAGACAATTTTACAACAATTATGATGGAAAACAAAAATCTTTGTCGTAGGATACAGAGACCATTGGCTATGTTCTCAGGAGTGGTGTAGCTCAGACACAGCTTGTTCCGTTTCTAGCTTTGATGACATCCATTCTGACTTGCAACAGTTAATTAGTTATTTCCCTAAGTCATCACCAACATTTGCAGTTATATGACCTCTTAATGATGCTCATTTTGTCTTAAGTTAGATAGAATCTCAAAGCAGTTTTATAATACATTTTCTCGATGGCCAGTCACATTGGACACTTTCTAAAATGTTTAATATTTATTTAAAAATTATATCGATGTATATTTCTTCTTTTGAGAAGATCAGTGGTAGATATTTTAGTTAAGTTGTTCACTCTTTCAATCTTTTGATTTGTGAATACTTTGTGCATTATTATATTAATCTACCATTAGAAGTATAGATGATAAATATTTCCTTCCATTGTATAGGCTTATTCTTTATTCAGTTAACTGTTATTTTCTGTACCAAAGAGTTCCCATTGGTCAATCCTTTGACTTTATTTCCTGAACAATTGGAGTTCTATGTAGAAAGTGTTTGCCAATGCCTATGTCCTGTAGCACATATGCATTTCAGATTTTATGTTGAGATCTTTGATTCATTTGGAGTTGAAATTTGTGGATGCAGAGAGGAATCTAGTTTCATTCTTCTGCCTGTAGCCATCAAATTTTCCCAAGTTTCTGTGTATTTTCCGGGATACATTTTGGAACCACTGTTATAAAAAAAAATGTCTGAAGTTTTTGGTTTTAAATCTGGGTTTTCTATTTTCTATAAATATCTGTTTTGTGCAATTAACAATCTTTTTATTACTGTGGTGTAATTTGAGATCATGTATATTAATTCCATCATTATTTTTCCTTTTGCTCATTAAACAAGAATATTTTTTCTTAAAAATATTTATTCTCTATTTGACTATATTTACCCCACTATGTCCAGATCCGCTCAAAACTAAGTATGATTTCCAACTTTATGTCTTCTATATTATTCCTTTGCTAGCGTTTTTATTTTAAAAGTTTTATACATTAGATTTTCATCATTCTTTCCCTCCCCTCAACACCTCCCTTGTCTTAAGTACCTCTGTACTCAACTGACTTTATGCTCTCGCACTCTCTCTCATCTCTCTCTGTCAAAACAAACAAAATAAATTAATTTTTAAAATTTCAAGAAAGAATACCCAAACAAAAACAAAATAAAAATTCCAACAACAACAACAAAAAAAAACCCAACAACATTGTGTCTGCTTGTGTTGGCTTCCTTGGTATTCCAGAGAATGTGGCTTTCCCTGGAAAATAGTTTATCTACTCAGTAACACTCCAATAAATAAAAATAATTTTCCATTTCCTAGTAGGAATCAATTTCAAGCAGCTTGTACTTTTGGAGTGAAACTTTGTGTTCACCTTCTCTTCTCACTGCTGGGACTGTGTGATTTGACCCTGTGTATTTTCTGTGTTTACTTTCACAGTGTCTGTCTGTGAGTGCATTTGTATATCAATCCAGCGTGTCTGAAAACTTCATGTCCTTGCAGTCATCTACCACTTCCTACTTTCATATTCTTTCTGCTTTCTCTTCCACGGATATCCCTGAACCTTGAGGGAAGGGGTTTGATAAGGATATCCTAATTAAGATAAATTGCTCCAAATTCTGTAATTATCTGAATATTGTTCAGTTTTGGATCACCGTGATGTTAATTATCAAATTATCATCCATTGAAAGAATTTTCTCTGATGATGGTTTAGTGATACTCTGAATGATGGATATCGCAGTATTCTTTTAGGTGTCATTCTATTGCACTCTTCTTTCAGCAGAATAATAGTAATAAATTTTCCCTAGGACTCATGGTCTCTACAGTCTCAGGTTCTTGACCACTTTAACAGCATCAGATATTGAGTCTATTTAAGGGAGTGGGTCATAAATTTAATCAAAAAGTCATTAGTAATTTCTATAACAGTAGTGTCACTATTTTATCAGTAAACCCTGCAGTCATCTTGCTGTTGTAAATGCAAGGTTTTAGATGGATAATATTTTTGATCACGTTGCACCTCAAATAGCATGCAGATATCTTTTAGTGCTAGCATGCAGAGATCTTTTAGTGCCATGAATCCTAGTCAGTAAGTCCGAAGAAACTTGTACATCAGCTTTTTTTTTCTCTTGAATGAACAGCAGAGATAGATGATAAAAAAAATAAACCCTTATTTGATATACCACTCATTGGTTGCAAGACACAAAGAGGGCAAGTCAGATATTAGTTCCTGCCATCTATCTTTCATAATGCTAGAAATATTAATAGACCAAAAATATTATGCCCACTAGTGAAACAGATTACACCTGTTACAGGGGGTAACCAACTGCCTTTTGATTCAGTAGGAGGCCTGGTGCATAGAAGCTAATGTAACATTGTGATTATAATCTGGTTAAAAACTCAGAACCAAGGAGGGTCTAGGAAGAAACATAAAACTATCTTCTAAACATCTAGAATTATACTGATAGACAAATGTCACCATTAGCCTTTTCAGTGAGTGATGATGAATGCTGAAATTGCTGTTCACTTAGCGTGGTTGAGAAAGGGAGACAGATGAATGCTCAACCCTAAGAGAATATTGTGAAGGGAGCAAAAGGATTAAGAATTGAATGATTTAGAGAAGGGTGGTTGTGCTGGCAAGTTTTATGTCAATTTGGCTCGAGCTAAGCCACCAGAGAGTAGGAAACTTCAATTAAGAAAATGTCCTCATAAGAATTGGCTAAAGGCAAGTCCATAAGGCATTATCATTATTTGTGACTGATGATATAGGACCCAGCGCATTGTAGACAGTGCTACCCCTAGGCTGGTGGTCCTGTGTTCTATTAGAAAACAGCCTTAGTAAACCATGAAGATCATGCAAATAAGCAGTACCCATCATGGCTTCTGCACTGGCTTCTGCCTCCAGGTTGCTGCTCTGCTTGAGTTTCTGTTCTGACTTGCTTTAATGATGAACAGTGCTATGGGAGGGAAAGCCAAGAACATCCTTTCCTCCCAATGGTATTTCATGGTAGAAATAGTAAGCAACTAAGACAGTGATGAAATGGTATCTTCTGTGTGTTACTCAGCTTGCAGACAGGTACTCAGAGAAGCTACAGATTTCTACGTTCTTTATTCCCACTGGTGCACAAAGTATAATAAAATATGAATAAGGCAAAATGACCTGCTGGGAGGAGTCAAGTTGAAAAGAGGTGTGTGGGGGGGGGAGACTGAAGAAGGTGGCAATGAAAGTAATCAGAATGCAATACACACATTATGAAACTGTCAAAGAACAAATTTAATAACAAAGAATATACTGTAGAATAATACAGACGCCAATATAGATGAAAATTTAGAACAACAAAACTCTCATCCACTTGTTGGAAAGTAAAACGACATGGCCATTTTGAAATGCAACTCATCTAATTCTATGAAAATAAGTGCATTTTACTGTATAGTTCAGTCATTATTTTTCTTGTATTCCTCTAGATCAGTTGAAATATGTAGAAACAAAATGCTCTGTGCAGGCTATTACAATGAATTTATTCATAAGTTCCCAAGCTAAAAGAGCCAGAAGCCACTTCAATAGGTAAATGGATAAATAAATTGTGGCATATCCAGGCCAGGGAATATTATTATGATCTAAAAAGAAATGAACTTTCTCATGCTAGAAAAACCCTGTACAGCCTTCTGTATGTATGACTGAGGAAAAGGAGCAAATCTGAAAATTCCACATACAGTATAGTTCTAGTAATAGGATACTGGAAAAGTAAACTTATGAAGACAATAAAAAACCCGTGGTTTTCTGGTTTGCAAGCAAGTATGTGTAGCACAGAGAAAATTATACAATAGGATGCTATAATTATATAATAGCAGATATATGTTAGAGTGTAAAGTCAGCATATATACATCAGTGATAATGAACTCTCACAGAATTGTGGTGATAATGCAATGCCAATGTTAATTCATGGGTTGTAAGAAAGGAGGCAGTCTGCTATTAGTAGTAGGGAGCTGGAGCAGATGTTCTGACAATTGTGTGGGAAATTTATATTTACTGCTCAGATTTCCTATAAAACTAAATTTATTCTTCAAGTAAGTTTTAAATAAAGCTAAATGAATAAATGAGCCTTTGATGCAACACACTTTATATACTGTACTACATTGGATTTACCCACCACAAGTTTATAGTAATTGGTAACATTTATAGATGAAAATTATAGAAGAAAATTAGACTAATTTACTATGACAGATACACAGCACTAATTGCAAGCAAAATATAATGATCTGAAAGAAACTATCTTGGTCTCCAAAGCTCCAAATCTAGGGCTACTAATTCCTGCTGTAGTGTGATATTTTAGCCTGTAACAAGTTGTGTTCTTTTGCTGTCAGTGACTGTTGGAGACTGTCTAATACATGTTCTTCAATTGTAAATGCCTATTTTCTTTATATATTTAATTTCATGTTTTATTTATTTCATTTGGATATGTTATATAGCCCCATTTCCAGTGGGGGTAGTTTATTATAAAGTTGATTGTGTTCTTTGGTTTCTAAATACACAAATAAACAGATTTGTACCCAACCGTTGGTTGTCCCATTTGGAAAGATTTGTAGCCAATATGTGGTAACTTTTGGAGAGCAACATATTTTATTTATAAAATCTAAGACAATGATATTACATGAGAAAAGAACCCGACCTTACATTTGTAAGCTTTGTTAGCTTCTACAAATAATTATTTCTAAAAGAAAAAAAAGCACTTCTTAAACTCCACATATGAATAGCTATCATTTCTTTGTCTATATGATTAGAGATTAAAAAATAATTTGAATGTTTCATCATTTTATATCACAAAGAAGGGATAAATTAGGCATTGTAAGTCAGTATGTTTGCATTTATGCACATGAGAAAAAATTCAACTTTAAAATACCAAGTCATTAAATTATCCTTTAAGAGCATTCCTTTATACAATGAATGAGTTCAACTCTTACATCTGCTCAGAAAAACTTTTATCTATCTATCTATCTATCTACCTACCTAGGGAACAAAGATTAATAGAGTTATTGACACCAGGAAACATGACAACTGATGAAAACACAGAAAATTATTGTCAAGCACTCACCACTAAATAGGACATTCCCACCTCTTTCTATTCTCATTAAGTCAGGAAGCATCATGGAACGGGGGCTAGAAAGATTGTAAAATCCAGTTAATGAAGAATACCCTTGTGAAACATTGTCTTCTGGGTATGATAAGGCCTTTGTAATCAATGAACTCACAACACCTGCAATCACCTCTAAAAGACTTGCAGTGGATCAAACCAACGATCATTGCAGCACGGATGAGTGAGGTGCTCAAAGATTTTACTCCTAATTCAGAAGCTACCTGTCGTGGATGGCTACCTGGGAAATTTGATTCAGTTTTCTTTAGGAATGCATCCCTGGTAGCCTGCTCATTCTCACTAAGAGAACCTTAACTATATGTGCATACCAGCAGTATGATATGATTCAATGAACTGACAAAAGAAGAGGATGAGGAGAAAGCATGAAATTGAGAAAGGATGTGCAGAGAGAAGGATCTGGAGAGAGTTGAAAGAGTCAGTGGGTGATGGATGTTATCAAAATGCTTTAGGAGCTTTTTATTAAAATAAAATTGTTTTTTTTTATAGAATATTCTTTGACCAAATGCTTTTCCCATTCCCAAGTACTCTTAGATGTTTCCCACCTCCTACCAACCCAATTTTATCTTATTTCTTATTCGTTCTTTCTAGCATGCACCTGCCCATCTTTTCCACCTCAAAGATGAAGAAAAAGGAAATCAAAAACTAAAATTATCAAAGTATAACTAAAATTTAAAAACATATCAGTTCATTTTGGTGGGTGTGCACTAGTAATACGTTTTAATGCGATGAACTGAATAGCCATGACACTGATAACAGAAGCCCTTTGCATTTGTGCTGTGATAATAATTGAGTAAGTCTTCTGGAGCTCAGATGCATTGACTAGGCAATTAAATCTGGTAAAATTTAGTGCATGCAGTATTTGTGTATGTGCGGAATTGTAAAATATAATACCACAACGTAACTTTCGTTGATTCTGAATTACTGAACACATAAGAAGCAAAGACCAGAACTTTATAGCAACTGGACAACTCTGAAACCCAATCCTTGTGGCAACCAAACCTGGCATGAAATCATGCCGCTTCCATAAATGAGGCAGAAGCTATTAGTGTAATTCATTAGAATTATTAGTATTTTATCCATAATGGCGTGATACTATTCCTTTAAGCATGATCCAACTGCAAATGAATCAGGCAGATATGGCTCTTGTTACAAACAGGTAGGACCCTCCCCTTTTAGTTTGTCCATATTCCTCATACAAATAACTTCTAATGAGGGTAGAGCTGAGATATTTGCTTTTCCTTCTCTGCACTATTGAGCTTCCCCACTGTCTTCCGGGTCTCTGAATCTTTTAGAGGTGCAAATGATGATGGCGACAGATACTTTTGATATTTTTGATAATGCTTTGAATGAACAGATTTTTTTAATGTCATTTGGGCTTATATTTCTATAGACTGTGAATAATGTGGAGACACAATTATAAGTGTCCAAAAATCCTAGAAATGAAAATTGTTATTACTCCAAAACAGACAAAAATAGACATTGGAGGTCAATATACCAATAAAGATATAAAAAATATAATCAAAACTCTTTTGGTTAGTAAAACAATGCTATTTTGTGTTTCTATGCTGACTAAGTATTAATACTCTTGCTGTGCTTCTTATCAAATTATTTTGAAACTAAACAAACTCTCCTGCACTACATTTTAAAGCAAACCAATAGCATGCTATTTTTTTTATAA
The DNA here is from genome assembly GCA_004026605.1 of Ondatra zibethicus. NCBI lineage: Eukaryota > Metazoa > Chordata > Mammalia > Rodentia > Cricetidae > Ondatra > Ondatra zibethicus. Next base: position 60,148 of record PVIU01006281.1, on the reverse strand, counting down.
AAAAAAAACTTTGCTCATCAAACTTGTTCCCTGTAAAACAGTGAAAAATAAGAACAAAAATTCCTCAAGAGTGAAGGTTTTCTCATCTAAACTAGCTGCAACATTTTTCACTGTAGCTCCTAACTGCAATACTATTTTTACCACAAACTATAAGCAAGCCCACCTGCTCCCAGTTTTGTAAGTTCCGCTTTAAAATTCCCTAGTGTAGAGTCTAAAAAGCTATAACTATACCTCTCGATCTTCTGTCTGGCACACAATAAGGCAATTAGTGGTACCCACACTGAAGTAAGTCCAATCAAATTAGGCTTACTAGGTCAGCATGTTTTCCCACCCAGTTAAAGATAAGTGTTTTTGTAGTTTGTTTGTTTGTTTGGTTGGTTTTGTTTATGCACTGTTGTGAATGTCATTTGAAATTCCAATCAATAAATACTCATTAACAAAAAAATTTGTTAAAGAACTCTTTAATTCCACAGGGCTTTAACACTCCTGTGTATGTTTATTAGTTTCCTAGTCAGAAAATTATTTATTTTGGAGGTTTTCTAATTGAGTTCTTAATTCTGTTAATTTTGTTAAAAGGAACATAGACATAATCGTATTAAATTAATGACTATATTTGTTAATTGTGATTTTTGAAAAAGTAAACATGTTATATACTATCATAAAATATTCCTTTCCTTATATTTTCATCTTGATAGTCACACAATGTAAGAATTGAGAGAGAAACTGAGCTAAACAAAATTTAGCTTCTTATGATTTCTGTGCTAATTCTTCTCTAGGACAAAAAGAATTTTTTTTCCACATTTAATTTTTTATTATTGCATTATAAATAGTACCATTCAAAATTTCCACCTCCTCCGCTCCTCCCATTTCCCTCCCGCTTCCCCACTCCCCCTCCGCTTTTCCCCTCCAGTCCTAAGAGAGGGCAGGTTACCCTGCCCTGTGGGAAGCCCAAGGCCCTCTCGCCTCCATCCAGGCCTAGGAAGGTGTGAATCCAAACTGACTAGGATCCCAAAAAGCCAGTACATGCAGTTTGATTCTACTGCAAAAAGAATTTTTTAAGAAATGAATCAAGATTACAAAAAAGTTAAGCATGTTTAAGTAAAAATATTATACAAAGAGACTGTTTAGAAGTTTTAAGAATGAATTAATTAAATATTGGAATAAGGATTACTAGGTTAAATTGTACTTTTCAAGATATAAAGTAACTTCCATTCTTCTGATATATATTACATGCCTTAATTGGCTTTTGAATACATATTTGAAAATATACAAAATTTATATGTAAAACGAAGTCAGAATATCAATTGTTTAGCATAGGTATCTGTACACAGTGCTTGCTCTACTTTGTTCATAAATAGGAGCTAGAGTAACGGAAGTGCAAATATGTTTAAGAAAATTTTTTGTTTTGATTTTAAAGTTTTTAAGTGAAACATAAGCTGTTATAAATATGAGCTTCTGTAAAAAGTAAACAAACTTCAACATTAATTACCTTGCTTTGCTTGAATAAATGTGACAATAAAACTAAATAAAATTAAAGTGCTAATTATTTAAAGCTCTCAGACATATAGATTATAGAAAAGAATTTTAAGAAAAGTGACCACATTTTCCATTGTCTTTTTAAGGAAATCATGCTAATTTCCTAAAATACTAAAATATTAGTGTTGTAGTTAACTTTGGTTATGAGTTTACTGAACTGAGAGATAACTATCAGTATAGGGAATGTTTGCGATTCCAGAAACTGCTGGCATGGGATTTGGCTGACACTCTTCAATAGTCTGGAACCCCAAGACAATGGAACATTGTGGCAAGGAGCAGCTTGCCTTGCTCATGTCTTTAGCACAGTGATTGTGGCTGCTGCTGTTCATGGGCCTCAGATCAGTTGCTTCTACCTCTGGATGTGGCCTCTTACAGCAGCACTTCACTCAGCATCCAGGCCGTCTGCGTCAGGCTGGGATTGTATCATTGTTATCTCTTCTGTAAACAGAGACTGCACATTCATTTCCTAGCCATCTATACCCGAATAATCACACAGAAATGAATTAATTACAACACTGGACAATGGCTGAGGCATATTTCTAACTAGCTCTTACACTTTAAATTAACCCATTTCTATTAGTCTATGTATTGCCACATGGCCATGGTGTTACCTCATTTTCTACAGGCCTACCTCCAACGCAGCTGGCTGGTGTCTGCCTGACTCCACCTATTCTCTATATATCTGTTCAGGTTTCCTGCCTGATTTTATTCTGCTAAGGCACTGGCCAAAAAAAAAATAGCTTTATTCATCAACCAATAAAAGTAATACATATATAGAAGGAGGTCCCTCATTACCCTTCTTCTATGGACTCGGTTGAAAAGCTGCTGGTTTCTCTGCTTCTTCAGCATACTGAAAATATTAGACAACTTTCCTGTACCTTACCATATATCCATCTAATAAATCCCCTTTAACAATTCCAGATGTAATTTATTGGTTCTATATGCTCTGTGTATGAATATATGTATTGGTTTTACTTCATATTATTAAACCTAATATGTATAGCTAGATAAACAAATGGCTGTTCTATATTTTACACATAAGAGCTGCATATGTATATGACATTATGAATACATATTAGTTAGGACTATTACAGTTAATTTAAAAATTGAAGAAATATTATAGCCATAAAATAATGAAAAATCTGGAATATTTACATATAATTATCTAGCAATTAAATAATATTAGTTCACTTGTTCAACTTATTTATATATTGTAAACTTTCTACTTGCAGATATACAAAAATGTAATAGTTTAATTATCAAATTTACTCTATCTTTTTTAAAATATTAAGTTTTTTTCTAACATTTAACATTTGTCATATTCTGAAACCATTGCATAACTAAACCACTTTTCCATATAGATGTATATGTCCAGACACCAAAGAAACAGTATGTGACCTGCCCCGCTGAAAAAGGTACTAAGCCATGTGGCTAACATAGATTAAGAATGATGGGTTAATATAAGTTATAAGAGCTAATATGAAGCCTGAGCTAATGAGCCAATAAGTTTATAACTTATGTAGACCTCTGTGTAATTCTTTGGGACCTAACTACTGTTGGAACCAGGCAGGACAGAAACCTCAACAAGTAGGACCTAATGTTACACTTGTCTGTTTTTAAAGTTTTGCCTTTTTATTTGATCTGTTAAGCCACACATACAATATAAATGCTTACTCAAATCCAGATATTTTTATTGTGTATTTTCACAGTTAGTTGTAGCTTGGGAATATAGTCCAATGGCAAAATATGCTAACCAAGTGTAGTGCCCTATGGACTTTAGTGTCCGTCATCAATACCACTTCAATCACCAGCAGCAAACAACCTAAATTTCATTAATTCTTCCAAAAGAGAATGAATGAACAAAGTTTTTTCTTCAATATACAGAAAATAAAAATAAATATTTATTTGAAGCAAACTTTTATTAGATGAATTTAGGACAAAGGATTTTTAAAATCTTACAAAATAATCAATAAATTTAGGATTCAATGTATAAGTAACCAGCATGACTCCGTCTTTTACAGCTTTTAGACTACATTGCTATATAGATGGTCCTTGACTGACATTGCTTATCATGACTTTTACATTTTATTTTTGAAGATTTATTTTATTCTTAATTGTGTGTATATTTATGTGCATCTGTATCTGGGTATATGTGTGTGTAAGTACAAGTGCCCAAGAAATCTACAAGAGTTCATCTGATCCGTGGAACTGGACTTACAGTCTTTTGCGTGATGTGGGTTTTGGGAACTGAACTCAAGACCATTTAAAAGCAGTATATACTCTCAGCCACTGAGTCATTTCTCCAGCCTCAACTTTTACACTTTGAAACATTATAAAAATATAGCAATGTAATTATTCTCCTTTTAACTTTCAGTAAATTATTCAAAAGATTGTATAAGATATTTTGCTCTTCAGTCCAGTTATGTTTTTGAATGGAAAAAATAAAAGAATACAAAATAAATAAATAAATAAAGATATTTTGCTCTTATTATCATATCATCTTTGGTGGAGCATTTGCCTAAGTCTAGGGTAAAGTATCATGAATCCTTAGTGCAAATGAGACAAGTTACTATATTTAATATACAATGAATTGTTACAATGTGATTTCTACTCATAGTATTTTCAATTTTTCATATCTTATTAGTACTTCATCCTAAGTATTAAATATTTAAGTTATGCATTTATTAAGGTCATTTTTACATATATGCTATGACTGATAAAAATAAAAACCTGCAAAGTAATTTTGTAGGTTTCCTGATTTCAATGTATTTCTCAATGAACAAAACCACATTACACATATTAATATAAACAAAAAGCATGAAAATTTCCTAATTTTAATTATTATTTCATAGTTTGATTATTCACCACACCCTGTTAACCCAACAATTTACAGAGTAATGTAATATCCAGGAGGTATATTCCTGAAGTAACACATCATAGTAAAGCAAAGCTTGGAAACCTTTCTTAGCTCAGATGAACATGAGGGAGTGAGCCATGCACAGCCCTGGAGAAGAGTGACCCATAAGAAGGAAAAGCTCTTGCAAAAGCTCCAAGGGACAGACATTTCTGGAAGTAAGGGATGTTATAGTAGACAACCTAAGGCAAAATGTTATGTGATGCTTCTAGAAATACACCAAGAATTCTTAAGATTCTATAAGACCTTGCTGGCCACTACAGAGATGAGTGTCTGTTTTGTAGTTTGTAAAACACAATGAAACAATACTGGATGTAAGTATGTTTTTTTAGCCAGTGTGCACCATGCTTTAAATTTAGGCACAGATGCATTAATGGGTACACAAGTTATCAAAAGCAATGTAAACTTTGTTTACATTATAGGAGAGAAGATAGCAGGGCATTTATAGATGTTTCACTTTAGGGGAGGGGCTAGAATATTGAGACTCTAGAAGTTAACAAACTCCATAGGTCTAGGAAAGCTGGAACTTAAAAGATTTGACAGGGGCCCTCCCAAAGACTACTGAAGCAATAAACAACTGCTAGGGAAGAAGAATTAAACCATTCTATTAGTTTAAAGGATATTGGTGGACATGACAATCTTGCAGACAGTTCCAGGAAAGCAGCTTTTGTGAGATGAGAGGGGTTTTGTGATGATGCAGCTACTTTTCTGCCTACCTTTTTCTTATGAGTAAACTCCCATGCTTATAGCCCCTGCAAACTGAGCGGTTCACCAAGTTGGACTTAGTGTCCTTTCTTTGGTCTATCAAGGACTCCTTATCTTGGGTGGATAAAGTCCAGTGTGTTGTGGCTCCCCAGGAAAGGAGTCCCACGAGTAAGGGTAAAAGGTTCAGCAACGTTAAATGCTAATAGATAGCTTACTGTTCTAGGTGAGAGAATTTGGTGAGATAAAATAAGTGTTGAGACTCAAAATCTGAATTACAAGCAAGCAAACAAAACAGTGTTCAAAGGAGCAAAGTTTATGCAAGTAGATCAAGGTATTAGTTCAGAACAATAGCAAAATCACACGACATGATCTTAGACAATCTTTTTAATATTTAGGCACACTAATGTTACTTTCAGCTTCATCAGAGAAGCTTCTTTATTTCATGGGTGGCAGTTAAAGCAGAAACTCACAAGTGATGAAAGTGCAGAGATACGTAACTATGCTGTTCTCATCTTTGAATGGGTCATCGTTATCACCCCCTCCAAGGCTCAGGGAACATTTCAGAAAACGGGCTAGAAATAATGTAAGAAGCATAGGAGTGCTTCAAAAGAGCCTCATGGGTATGAGAGAACCACCACACTCATGAAAACACTGCAGCCCTCGCTACCCCCATAGGATCAGACTTGTCACTCCTTCATCACGCACAGAGGCAGGACGCATGGGGCACTGCTCCCTGAGGGGCATGTGCAGTCATGTGTGCAGGGAAAGGGCAGCTGTTTCTTACCGTGGTAAGTCCCCATTCCTAGTAAATCACACCATATGCTTAAGCAAGAAAATATAGTTAATTACAGTGGATCAAAACAAAACAGTTATCAGTGAAAAAGAGAGCTGGCCGGGATTAAAAAGGGTTTTACTCCTGAGAACAGGGTTGGTGGGGAACGGAAGTGCTTCGAGGGAGATGAAAATATCAAATATCAACTAATTACATGAATAAAATCATAGAAGCATAAATGGTAAAATTAATAATAAATAAATAAAAATAAGCAAGTGAGCGAACAAAAACCAACAAACCAACAAAAACCAACAAAACTAACAACAAACCAACAAAAAACATTTGAAATAGCAACTAGAATTGGGCATTTTTCTATATTTTCTTTCACTTTTTAGTTTATAATATAAATCTATCATGTCTCCCTTTTATATTCTCTTTTCCGTCCACACCTCCTTCATCACTTTCAAATTCATAGCCTCTTTTTTCCATTGATTGTTGTGACATATATATGTATATGATTATAAATTTTACATATGCACATATATATTCTCAAACATAACATGCTCAGTCACTAAGTTACTTGTATATATGTTTTCAGGCAGCTGTTTTATATAGTGAAATTGAAAATTTATACCAAGATTTAAAGACAGAAATTTAAGAAAAACATGAGCAAATCAATAGCTAGGAATTCCAGAAATATGTCATATTTTCTTGCAAAATTTTCTCAAGATGTACTCTAACAGGAAAACTAGGAGTAAAATTTAAATTAACAGCAACGCCTGAAAACTATAAAGTTTACTAACATGTATGTACTTGCTTGCTAAATTGAATGTAAATATAAATATTGTATCATGGAAAAGAAACTACAGAAGAAAGAAAATACTAATGAAATAATAGAGTGTATATCAAAAATAATAGTCAAGTGATTTAGAAAGTTTTCATTGTCACTGATTAGAAAAACGAAGCAATGTAGCAAATAAAATGTTAGAAAATTCAAATTATAATACTGTAGTATTGTCTGAAATTAAATATTTTAATGAATGCTTCAAAATATATCATTGAAGATTAAGAAAAATCATCAACCATTATATAATTAAACCACTATCAATAACTTGAACATTAATTAATCATATATTCAAAATCACAGAAAAATGTAAAAAACTAATTGTACTCTTAAATTTTATAAAAGAATAAAATCAGAAAATGCATTATTTAATGCAGTGAAGTATAATATTAAAATGTAACCTATAGTATTTATTATTTGCAAAAATGCGGAAAGTCGTTACCAATAATGAAAATCTTAAAGATGTAATATTGTAAGAAAACAAAGCAAAGTACAGAGAAAGCAAAACTAGTGTAATACAGGCAAGAAACTGCCAAGTAAAACACAGATATAGACAAAGTATGTTTTACTTGAAAAAAATTAAAATAATTAAAACTTAGCAAACAATTCTTATAAAATGTTATATATCTCTATGCTATAGCTTGGTTATGGAACTTCAAGATAACAAAACTATAATCATATCTGCTATCATAAAGCTATAACATTTAAATGCTATCAAAGCACTTCAGTATATTAAAGGGGTCTTGTAACACAGCCAAAGAATCATTTAGCATCATTTTAAAAATCCACTCAAAATATTCATAGGTATTATAATAGGTATACACAGGAAAATAATGAGAAATGGGGTAATTTATTATATGTAAAAGAGACTTAATATGAAAAAAAAACTCTTAGCAAACTAGATAGGAGAAATTATCAAAGAAGTCTGTAAAGGAAAAACTCAGAAAAATCATTAAAAGTTATTTTACTTCCTAAAAACATAAGACATGGTTTCCTAATATATCAATTTTCATCAAATGTCATGCTGAAAGTGCTAACTGCAAAATTCACCAATATGGTAAAATACCTCTACCATCAAAACATAAAATCAATGAAGAAAGGGATTAACGATGACACTGAAGAATTAAAAGACCTCTCTGGTTCATAGATGTATAGGACTAATATTGTAAAAAAGGCCATTCTACCAAAAGCAACTTGTGGTTTCAACACAAATTCCATTAAAATTCCAAAACAACTTTTAAAAGAAATTGAAAAAAATTCTGAAAAAGAAATTTGGAAGTATTAAAAATTCAGGGTAATAACAACAGCAAAAAAAATTACTGAACAAAAGAACGGTTGAAGGTATAACTTTCAGTGATTTTATGTTATACTGCCGATAGCATGGTACCAGCATAGAAATTAACACATTGGTCAATGGAATATAATTTAGGACGCATATATAAATTCACACATATAACCTGAGTCTTGACAAACAAGAGAAAATTGCACACTGTATAAAAGATAGAATCTTTGAATAACTGTCAAATCAGTAGCTATATTTACCAGAATGAAACTATATGTCAATCTCAAAGCCCTACATAAATCTCAATTCCAAATGAGTCAAGTACCTCGATATAAAATATCATAGCTTGAATCTTATAGAAAACAGAGGACAGATAGTTCTTGAAAGCATTTTCTGAAGAAGACCATGGTAGTATGAACATTAGAAACAACAATTGATAAATATGACAACATGGAACTAAAAATCTTCTATACAACAAAGAACTTTTTTCACTGATATTGGAAATGCAAGCTGGTAAAACCAATATAGAATCAGCATGGACACTGCCCACTAAAAGCTGATAATATTCCCAACACACAACCCAGGTGATCACACTTGAGCATATATTCAAAGAACTCAATATCTTAATTAAAGAATACTTGGTCTTGTATACCCATTGTTTCTCTGTTCATAGTAGCTAGGAACTGGAACCAACTGTCAATTCATAATTAAAGCCAACACATTCACCCAATGCAATAATATTCATCTGATAGATACAAAATTATAGAATTCTCAGGTAAGTTGTTAGATAATATGAATAAGTATATTGATATTCTAAGTAAAGCAACCCAGACACTGAAAGACAAAAATCATACTTTCTTTCATTTGTGAGTGTTAACGTTAAATCTTCAGATATTTGTGTTTCTTTTCGGATAGTCAGAGCTATCAGGAACTTTGTAAGGGTGAAGAGAAAAATGTTTCCAAGACAGAGAGAAAAGAAGAGTAATTAATACTTAGTTAGGGTTACTATTACTGTGCTAGAACACCATGACCCAAAGCAAGGTTTGAATGAAAGGTTTTAATTGACTTATAATTCCACAAACTTGTCCATCACTGAAGGAAGTCAGGGAAGGAACTCAAACAAGGCAGAAACCTATTGCTCTGCACAAAATGATGGCAAGGCCCTATTAACACAGAGATGTTAATTAGTCAATATGGGGAGAATGAAAGTCTGTTGAATCTAAATTTATCTTAAATTTCTACTTTCTGCCTCCTGCTCAAGAGTCATTGGGAAGCAGGTGAGAAAGACTCAGAGATGAAGGATAACCACAAGGAAACATTGTTTTTCAGATGCAAAAGGGAAGTTGCTCATGAACTTAGAGTGATTGTGATAGTGTGCAAAAAACCTCAATCCCAGAGTAGATTATAGAAGGTAGACATGAAATCCACCACTTGCTGAGGGGCTATTGCTATTTAGTAGTTAACGGGAGAGGGACAATTAGTTTATTTTAATGTTCTTGCTTCTGTTATGTTTATCACATTCCAGGGCAGACCCCTTTCTTAAGAGAAACTGGACATCACAAACTAGAGTCTATGGTTAGTAAAAAAGAATCCTCAGTTTGGAAGATAGGAAGGAGAGGTGGGAGAGATAAAAGATAGAAAAGGAATTGTAGGATGGATTTGAAATTGGTCAAAATATATTAATACAATTCTCAAAGAATTAATAAAATATTATTCCAGAATAAAAGGATAAAAAACCTCCATGACTGCATAGAGTCAAAGTGTATAAACAATAAAAATGTCTGTTGCTTGAGATAAACCAGGTGTGTTAATGTGGCCATGACTACTCAAGGTCATATAAGTTTTTTTTCCTCTTTTTCACCTTCAACTTCAGTGCAGAAAACACACAGTTGCTAAAAATCACTTGTATTTACTTCTATTAGTTACATACAAAATTCAAATTCAGAGAGTATAAGTAGGAATATAGCTTAATAAGCCTGAAATGGAAGAAAGGAAAGAAGTAGAAGCTATAATTTAGTTTACAGTTCCAATTTGGGATGATGCACAAAATCCAGATATAGCTAAGAAAGGTGAAGGTGAATTACATAATTCCACTGAGTTTTATAATTTAAATTTTTCTCTTTTGGGTATTTCACAAAAATAAAGAGATGTGTTTAGATAATAACAAATAATTCATGCAAATATAGAATTATATTCTATGAACTTACCCCAGAAGACAAACATTTTTAAGGATTGGGCCAGTATAGCCTATGTTTCTTTGTTGGAGCTATCTTAAGCAGGATCCTAAGTATTCAGTACACGGAAAGACAGCTTTCCTATACCCCAAATACAATATCCTATTCTATTCTTCTGTTCCTAATGAATTTAAGTTATAATTATACAAAATGGAGAATGAGAAACTTGACCATAAATCAACAAGGAAGTTACTCTGGAAGATTCACAAGCATGAGAACTGATGATAGACCATTATTTGGAGGTTTTATACCCAGCTAAGGATACCTGTATATTTATTAGTGAAATGATCAGAAATTAGCAAGGAGCATTTCTGAGTTTTTTTTTTAAATTATTTTTACAGTAAATCATACTATTTCATGATTTCTAAATTGCTGTTAAAGTATTCATGTTAGCTATCTTAGCAGTGTAGGAAATAAAATGAATAGTTATAAAAATTGAATGCATTGATATGATTTAGAAATGGTTGTACACTTTAGCCTTAAGTGTATCATTGGAATTTCACCATGTCTTCTGGGAAGAGTTCCATTTCCTTAGCACACTAAAGAAGAAAGTATGTGCAGATCTCTGCAGACATAATTGCTCATAATAAGTAAAAACTCAGAGACTTTAGCAAATCCAAATAATTTAATTCAGAACCACTGTAGAAAGAAGGTGCATATTCAATGATTCCCAATATGTAAAGTCAAGTGTTAGTTTCAACAAAACCTCCTTGTGATTATCCAGTTTAATTCATGGATTATAGAAACTATACAGCAAAATCTATATACTTGGTTTTTATTTTCAGTTCTTAGCAGAAACTTACCACACTCTGTAATTTTTGGACAGTAAGGATGGTAGGATAGTATTTGGGAACAATATTTAGGTTCTATAAAATATCCCCTAAAGACCTTGTAATTTACAAGACAGTATAATCATAGACACACACACACACCCAAACACACACACACTCACAAACACACACATCATATTTGGAGGGCTAAAGAGACAGGAATAAAGCTCCTGACCCTGACTTGATATCTATCCAAAGACCAGGGGAAAAAACAAATATCCCCAATTCCATAATATGAAATCCTACAAATCTCTGAGCTTGCCTCAGGGTCTAATGACAGAATCCCATCAGTCCCAAAGCTTGTTCCAAGGTCAGACCACAAAACACCACCTATCCCAAGCCACCATGGAAAGCTCCATTCCCAAAAATCTCTATATGAACCGTCCATTATAATGAGTTCCCTAATGATTCTCAAACAAGCAGAGGCAGTCACCTTCCTGGATTTGTCCCTCCCTATAAATCTTGTGTGTGACTTTGTTGAATTCCTTAGCTTCAGACTTCCAGTATATCTCTTGGGAGGAGAACGGTAACATTTTCACTGGTGAACTTTCCCCCTGCCTAGCAGAGCTGTTACACATGCACTGAAGAAACCTTCCTCAAGCAGAGTTGAGCTGTAACTCATCTGTTTGGGGAAGCCTCTCCCTTCAAAACTGCAACACTTACAATGTATATACCATATATATATGGTATATACATTATTATATACCTTATTACCCTGAGTTTAGACTGTATAGCATTGGTGCTACGATTGCATTGGGGTGATCGTCTGAAGTATAAAGTGAATAATGGGTAAAAATTTCAGTCAAGCTTATCAAGATCTCTGTGGAGGGCATGTGGGGCTGACTATATTAAATATTATATATTATTATATTAAATTAAATAATCATGAACAATAAGGATTTATGAATGTTGGGCATGAATAACATATCCACACACTGGGAGAATAACACGCCCAGACTCATTACGTGTAATCTATAATTGGAGCCCTGCCTGTCATTGCTTCTTTTTTAGATATTTGGTCAAACCCTTTAAAACAAACAAGTATGATTTTGAGAAGCTTTCCAGAAAAAAAAATTGTTGAAACTCATGAGGCAATTTTGAGAGCCATCAATTTAAAGAAAAATTAGACATGAACTGTTGCTTCTCTAATGAGCCGTGTCTCCTAAAGTGAGGGGCACTTTGAGAAACAACATTTTAACTGTGAGATTTGAACCATGTTGGCAGAAGCAGCTAGTTTTTTCTGAGCTGCCCAGACCATTACATAATCACTCAGAAACTATATTATTTGCAATACTGTTTGGCCAATAGGTTAAGTGTATTGCTAGCTGGCTCTTAGATCCTAAACTAACCCATCTCCATTAATCTGTGCATCAGCACAAACTAGTAGCCTTCTGGCAAAGCACCAGTGGCCTCCAGCGGTGGCATCTATCTCTGGCACTGCCTATATGGCTTCTCCCTGACTCTGCCTTCTCTCTCTCTCTCTCTCTCTCTCTCTCTCTCTCTCTCTCTCTCTCTCTCTCTCTCTCTCTCTCTCTCTCTCCAGCCTGGCTATATCCTGTTAAGGTATTGGCTGAAAGCAGCTTCTTTATTAGCCAATAAAAGCAACACATATACAGAAGGACTTACCACACCATTTACCCTTTTCTGTTTAAATAAAAAGGAGTGTTTTCACTTTAACATAGTAAAATTACATATAACAAAACAGGTATCAAGCAAAAATTACAGTTACAATATTTATATCTACTTTATCTTTTATTATAACTAAGGAAAACTATAATTATAACTATCTATTATTCTTCTCAATCAAAACTCCAGAAGGATATAATATTACCTAAGTAAACAGGAAGTGCATTGTAAGCAACTTTCAAAACTCTGGAATTGACAGAGACATCTTGCTGGCCGGATGGTATCCAAGGATCTTCTGTAACATTGAAGGCACCCATCTTGAGCCTACTGGCCCATGTTATCTGGCCGACTTTTTCATGAAGCAGGAAATTTGAAGAACTCTTCTGCTTTGCAATGGAAAGTCCATCAGTTGCTTTATTCTGTGTCCTGCAGAATGTCTGGAAGACTCTTTCATGAAGCAGGAACTCAGAAGTATCATCCTACCTTTAGGCTAGTTTTGCAGTCATTTTTCTGTGGGCCCTGCATGTCCAGTCTATACAGCATAGCATTAAACAGTCCAGGAAAGAGCATTTTCTTGCCCAAATGGCTAGAAAGCTCCATAAGGAGCCTCATCGATTCCCATCCTCCTCTTGAAGCAATTGGTGCTGCCAGGAACAGATGTGTCTGTAATGAAAAGTTCTAAGTTCTTAAACATTTTAAATGCTGTATTTTGAAGGTCTCCAAAAAAATTGAAGAATACCTATATAACTGAAATATATATATCTACAAGCTTGATCATTATATATGATAATCTATTAACCTATATTTCTTAATTATACATTACATTTTTAAATGAACTGCACAAACGCAATACCTTAATCAAGAGCTAATATATATATATGTGTGTGTGTATATATATATATATATATATCAAAAATCTTAAATCTGTATAAACAGGCCAAGATCCATGCCAATTTAAAATATTCATCACTATAGCATATCCCCCTTTAAATGTAAATAAACATTTATAAAGAATCATTTATGGAATTTGGATGTAGTTCTAATAATCTCATTTCTGCTTTTGTTTCAACTTTATTAAGATACAAAATTACTCCATACAATTAACACTTGATTTATATGGAAAAGGTTTATTGAGTTACTCACTATGTCACACTGTAGATTCCATGACATGACTGATTTTTCCTTCTCTTTAAAATTTTATTTTGGAAAGGAGGATACAAGGGCAGAGGGTGGATACAAAGAGATGGGAAAATGAATGGGGTAGAAATGTATGATTTGAAAGTAACAAAGAATAAATTAAAATGCATTTACAAATAGAACTGCATTATTTAAGATACATAATATACTTTAAATATTTATAGATTGTAAAATGAACACCACAATCAAGTCTGACTTGCTAATGTATTAATAAGTTCTCTTATCATTTATGTATGCCTTGAAGATACTTAGAATCTACCATATTAGGAAATTTCAATGTGTAATCGTTGGTTTGCAGTAGTCATTTTTCAATAAAGTTGGTCACAGGCCTTATTTATATACTGAAAATTTAGGTACTTAAATCAGTATCTCAATATTGTTCCTGAATTGCAACCAAAGTAATATGCCTTTAACATAGAAAAAAATAGATGGCAGGAAGAACAGTAAGAGATTGACAGCTTGTAATTTATCACACAGGTGCCTTGTTCCTGATTTTACTCTTGGCAAAAAAAAACACAAAAAAATCCCTTCATGTAGAAATCACAATTTACTGTAGTATCTCAAATTTATTTGAATTTACTTTTTTGACATTGTAATTTGTTTACATGGAAACTAGATGACAATAGGTATTAGGTAGAATTTTATATGATTGTTGGTGAGGTAATTGAAGTAACAAAAGTTGAAAATCAAGCTAACCTACAAAATAAATTTATTTTTGACAGAAATGACTAATAGAACTAGTTGGTGGATATATTTAAAATACAGTGATTGCTCAAATAGCAAATGATATTTTTGGAATAAATTAGGCAGAATCCATCTGTGATTTTCCACAGACAACTAAAAACAATTCAATGGCATTGTCTATATTTACTGTGAGGAAAAAAGCATGAACTTTGTTTGAATTATGTTCTTTTGGGATGGTGTTTTATCCTTGGCAATATTTCTAGGTGGTCTATATGATTATTTGGGAAAAAAGCTGTTATTTTGAATACATGCTGAATAATAGATGGTTATTTGTGAAGAGACACACTCAATGTTACTTGGAAATGCCTATGAGTAGAACAATACAGACAAATATTTAGGAAAAAAATAGCTATTGATGTTCAGCAATACTGACTCAGATTTGAGGGGATCCCACATTTTCCAATTATATTGTAAAATACATGGCTTTTTAGAATAAATATTAATCTAATTATAGAGAAATAGCCAAAATTATTACTGAGAATTTTTTGTAACTATCACTATAAATGAATGAATTAAAATAATATTGCATCTTAAATAAGCATAAATTAAGCACTCTAATAATAAAGAATATTCCTTAAAGAGATACCTATTGAAATAAAAAATTACAAATGAATGATGCTGAGAGATGAAGTAATTGTTGGCTATCCTGGGTTGTTTGCTTTTCCATATAAAGTTGAGAACTATTCTTTTGAGGTCTGTGAAGAATTTTGCCAGTATTTTATTTAGTGTTTTTGCAGCCATGTAAATGAGTGAGAATGGTCTGTAATTCTCTTTCTTAGTAATGCTTTTCTGTGGTTTGGGTATCAGGATAATTGTAGCCTCATAAAAAAGTTTGACAATGTTCCTTCTAATTCTATTGTGTGGAATAATTTGAGGAGTATTGGTATTAGTTCTTCTTTAAAAATCAATCCTGTACAATAAAAGAACTCCTGGAGGCATCACAATCCCTGACTCCAAACTCTAAGACAGAGCTACAGTATTGAAAACAGCTGGTATTGGCATAAAAGCAGACAGGAGGACCAATGGAACCAAATAGAGGACCCGGATATTAATCCACATTACTTCAAACACCTGAATTTTGACAAAAAAAAATCAAATGGAAAAAATAAATCATATTTAACAAATTATGCGGGCATTAGTGGATATCAACATATAGAAGAATGAAAATAGACCCATATCTATCACCATGACAAAACTCAGGTCCAAATGAATCAGAAACCTCAACATAAAGTCAGTCACACTGAATCTTATAGAAGAGAAAGTGGGAACAGCTTATGCTGGAGATGTTGTGGGTTAAAGGGAATACTTCTGCATTGCTGGTGGGAATGCAAACTGGTACAACCCCTATGGATGTCAGTGAGGCAATTTCTCAGAAAATTAAGAAACAACCTTCCTCAAGACCCAGTAATACCACTTTTGGGTATATACCCAAAGGATGCTCAATCGTGTCACAAGGACATGTGCTCAACTATGTTCATAGCAGCATTGTTTGTCATAGGCAAAATCTTGAAACAACCTGAATGCCCCTCGACCAAAGAATGGATAAGGAAAATGTGGTACATTTACACAATGAAGTACTACACAGCAGAAAAACAACAACAACAACAACAAAAAAACAAACAAAAAAAACCCGACATCTTGATTTTTGCAGGCAAATGGATGGAGCTAGAAAACATTATTTTGAGTGAGGTAAACCAGACACAAAAAGATAATTATCGCATGTATTCACTCATAGGTTGTTTTTAACCATAAAGCTAAGAAAACAAGCTGAAAATTACAATCCCAGAAAACTTAGACAACAATGAGGACACTAAGAGAGACTTACATAGATCTAATTTACATTGGAAGTAGAAACAGACAAGATCTCCTCAGTAAATTGGGATCATGGGGACCTTGGTGTAGGATTGAAGGGGGGGAGAGAGGCAGGGAGGGGAGCAGAAAAAAATGTAGAACTCAATAAAAATCAATTAAAAATGAAAACATAAGTACTTGTTGTTTATAAAAACCAATAACTCCTTCAAGGCTGTTTTGGACTAAATTGTAACTAAGTCTCATTGTAAAAGAAGTGATAAAAAATGAACACCCTCTTTATGTATGACATAAAACATTCTGCTGAGCAGCAAAGCATTCATCCTAGTTGGAAGACTGACAAGCTATACTACCTATAGAATGTCATGGATTTAAAAAGAAAGAAATATCTCATTGAACCAACTTACAGTGATGGAGGAAGATCACAGTAATAATAGTGGTTTTGTTTTCCTGTTTTCTGACCCATGTGATTAGACAAATGAGAAACTAAGGAAGCTAGATGGTTTCAAGGATGCCTATGAAACTTGCCCCCATTGAATTTACTTGAGATGATAAGAGAAATACTAAACAAGGTTGAAGCTGTCCTTTAACAATTAAAAGTAGAACCATCACAGTCAGTTCCCTCATGTTTTTCATAAAATTTGTAATTTTCATTGTTGTTAAAAAGGTACAGTTTCTAAAGGCAAATGTTAAGTTTGAGAACTCATTATTTAAATCAAAACATTCTTTTATGCCATTGTGTTTTAAGAAAATTGAAGATAATCAGTTAATTTGAAAGCTTTATATTATGTATATTTTCTGATATATACAATAAATGGGAAGCTTTGTAATTAACCCATATATCTCTGTTGATTATATTTTATTAATTATAAACATGTCTATTTGAATAATACTAAGCAACAATACAACATATGTTTTCAAATTAATATATTTTTATGTTTGTGATACTACATCTTTGATGCACCAAAATTTTCTACATTTTTTACAGTAGAATAGGATTTTTTTTTTTGCATAGGCCTCCAAGAATTTGCCTGATTGGTGGATGAAGAAAGAAACTCTATTTGCTATAACAGAAAAAGAAACTTGTGTATATTAAGCTGGTGTCTCAATAGAAATGCTTAGAAATGGAATTGTGAAATAAAAACATTGTGCAGATTGATCAAACATACAAGATACAAATAGGTTAAACAGTTATAATAAATAACTAGAGGTAAAATTATTTTATTGGCATAAAGAAAATTAGCTGAGTAGTTAAAATTTAACCAATAAAGATAAAATGGTAGCTATAAATATGTATGGAAATATTCTCTGTTTCAATATTGTTATGTTGTTCTTGCTGCTTAAGATCGCATCTAGGACCTTTCCACATTCTAGTCTAGCTTATTCTGAGTAGAAGTCCAAGGCTATATGTCAGCGTTACAGAGCTGAGGACATCTGAGCTACAGGAGAGCTGCAGATAGGTCATTCCTATCAACACTTTCAATATTCTCAAAATGAAATATCTGCTCTTTATGTTATTATTATGATTTTAATATTTAGGATATTACTACATCCCTATATATATACATATATATACATATATTTATATATAATATAAAATATGTATTTCATTTATAAAATAAATATATTGACTTATTTGAGGTAAATCTGTGTAATTTTTCCTGTTAAAATGATGTTGAAATCAAGCCAAGGCAAGGGATACTTATACACTGAAATAAATGGTTGAAAGACTTAAATAGTTTGATATTTTTGTAAAGGAAACCTTCAACCATTTTTGGACTAAGACAGAATTCTGGTGCTCATTACCACAGTGGACTAATTTCATGGTGAAGGCATATCTACTGCTACAAAGAAGTGATCAGAAATTTTAGGTTATAGATAGAGAAGAAATTGCACTTTTCTGTGTTCAAATGAGCTAGACTACACAACAATGTTCAATGTTTTCATTGTCAAAGGAAACCAATAGGTACAGTCCTAGGCCCATTAACCAAGTACAGACCTGCTTCTATTTAGCAGTTTATCCATAAATGAATTAAAACTCTACTACTTGTATGAGTATTTTAAAATTTCAAAGCAATAAATATGTTATGGAGACATAATATACTTCTGTTCTAGTAAGGGCTTTTACTTTAAGCCATTAGAATGATTCAAGATCTTACATAATTGGTAGACCAGAATTAAATATTCATTTTAATTAGATAGTTTGTGTAATAAAAGATAATATAATATTGACTGCCTTGTTTCATTGAATAATTCTATATCACATCGTAAATGTTTAAATGGCCTTATATAGATTCAATATCTGTTATTGAAGATGTGCTTTTGTTCACTTTTAACTATACTGTCATCAAGACTCTTTTTTATTTCCAATATTTTTTGTGGCAAAAAATGTTAAGTCTTAAAAGCAGAATTCAGTGTATACTTAAGCTAATTGGTCAGGTCTAATTGGCTTAGAAGTATTGATTTCTTTTAAGCCATATGTTTGTAGACAGTGTGTTTAAAACAATTAGTGCTTAGAAAATATTGAATATGGAGACATTTATTTATTCACTTGAAAATTATGTGTTGATTCTCCACTTGTGTGCTATCTTCATCTATGTAGTTAGGCTTTATAACAGAGCAAAACAGCAAAGATTCTGAAATCAAAGGTATAAATTTATTTTTAAAGATTAGAATGGCAAAATTAAATAATCATACGAGTAAGTAAATAAAATAAGTGGTTAACAAACAGTTAAGTATAAACTAAGAACCAAGTCAAGGCAATTAGGATTTGGGTAGAAGACAACATTGTGTGTTTATAGTGTTAAGTAAAGTAATTAGATTTAAAATCACATTTTGTTGTTGCTTATTTGTTTTGTTTTTTTTAAGTTAAGAAAATTCTACACATTGAATGAATAAGAAAGCTACACAAATTGACGAACATCTGTAGAATTACAAGATCCAAAACTGAATATCATGACAGATTCAGAGTTAATTAACCTCTATCCAGTTGGTTTCTAATATTTGCCAAGTTTTTGTGCAAGAAGTATCACGACTACCATGTTAATTAAGAACAACCCAGTGAACCAATTCTCAATGCCCAGGACATATCTGCAAAGTGAATTGCTTAGATCCAATTTAGAAATTGATTGGATGCAAGAGGAATAAGAGCACTGCTGAAAAATGAGTGGTCATTTAACAAACTGACTGAAGCAGAGTCCTTTTAATTGGCTCCTTAATTGCTTTATTTCTGTTCTTCAAATCAATAAATTATTTTTAAACCTTTAGCTTTACTTCTACTTCTTTGCTTTCCTCAGTGTAATATACATGTATAATCCTGTTCCTTCCTCCAACTTTCTTTCAAATGCATAACCTCTTTTTATTTAGTTGTTTGTTTTGTGTGTGTGTGTGTATGTGTGTGTATTTTCAATTCACACTATTGTATGTGTCAGAGAACCTATACTCATAGACCAGGATTTCTTAAACATGACCTTCACAAGGATGACAGCAAATATATGATTTGTTTTAGATGTTTCAAATTTCAACTCCTTTTGAAGTCATTGTATGATTAATATAATTGATGTTAACTCAAATTTTATCTCTTCATTTATATCAAAATGAATTATCACAGAATTTGGCACTTAGTTTCATAATGAAGTTAATAATTACTCAAAGTTCATTGGTGAATAGAACACAGCACTGGCTCAGTGGAAATATATGTACATACACATATATAGACATTGCCCTGTAAAAATAAATACAAACATATATGTGCATTTGTGTATATGCCCTCTTAATAACTGTGTAGATATATGAATTCTTCCACTCTCCAGTGTTGAAAATTCAGCTCTAATGTGGTCTTGTGTATTTTACATTAATTATGAGGGATTCAGGAGCAAACATTGTACACTTCCTGTTTTATTGGATATCCTTTTAGTTATTCCATCAAGTTAATGATGTATTTTAAGCCTTTTTATAACTTCAGGAAAAAGTTCTGTCAAGCATTTCACCTGTTCATACCAAAAGCAGATCCTGTTTTTCAGTATTAGGTGATGTCTCCTTTAGTTTCTATTGTGGTTAATGTAATATGTCAACTTACTTGTTGAAGTCATGCTCAAGAGACAACTGGGCACTGTCCCAAATGTCTTTATGGGCATTCTTAAGAGATGAGCATCTTCATCAACAGACTACCTTGATACCCCGTGTCCAAGGTGAACTGATATCATCATACAGCCTCTGCAGTCTGAAAATAATGATAAGTAAAGCGAAAACAAGATTTCTACCTCTGCCTTTCAATATCCTGAAATTCTAACCTGAATCAGTTTTAAAATTATATGTATCTACTTCTGCTCTAAGCATTCTGCCTTCAAAAGACAAAAACAGAATCAAAATCAACAAGGATTTCTGATTTTCTGGTTTGTGAGCAAACCAAGCAGTTCATGATACTGCTTGGCCTTCATAATCCTTATAAGGAGCTATCCATTTACTTCCTAGAACATCTTGATTATTGAATTCACACCCCCCCCACACACATTTCTATTTCTTTAGACTACTATTCTTATTTTCTGTAGATAATGTCTTCAAAAAGTTTTTTGCATTTGTTTTTGGTTTTGTAATTAGTTCATCGGAATTCCTTTTATATGTTCATGTATTTTGCCTTAAACAACAAGCATTATCTTGCAGTGTCTGTGGGTTAGGAGTCTGGGTCTGTCTGGTTTTAATGGTCTGTCTACTGACTTGCTTCTGTATTTACAAGAGCTAGAATGATCTTCAGGTTCTACTGAACCCCAACTCTAGAAACGCCTCAGATATTTTTATAGTTCTTTGCTATGGATATCATTTCCTTCATACATAGAGCCCTCTGTTCCTCTCTCACAGCAATACCATAAGAGAAAAACACAGAGCCTAAATACAGAAGAAGTCAATCTTTTATGAACCTAAGCTTCTAACTTATATTCTGACATGTTTTACATACTGTGTTGGCACAGTTCACATTCTAAGGGAAAGGATTATATTAGAATTGAAAAATCTGGAGGTGAGAAAATGGGACAGAACCAAGGGATGCCTGAGGCAATAGTCCTCTATTTGAAGAGACTGTTCCATGTGTAAACTAATATGTTAGGCAGATATAAAACAAATTGGAAAACCAGATTATGATGTATAGAAGAAGCAGAAATATGGAAGAAAATTTTATAAATTGAAATCAATGAGTAAGCAACTTTGTGAATTTCATATGATAGGTAAGATTCTAAGAGTGAAGATTGTGGTCATTTGAGGCATTGCCTAGAGAATATGCTCTTCTGTGCATCTATGCTTACTGTTTCTCACTGACTTGGCTAAAATTCTGAGTAAACGTGACAGAATTAGAGAATGCCTGTTAGCTAAGAAATATTCTTTCCTTGAATTGGGATGGAAACTGACACGATGGTCATGCTAGTCAGGGTATTCTATGTGGAAGATCTGTTTTCATTCATTTATGAGAAAGCAACATCCAGTTTTCAATAGAATGAAAGCAAAAGATAGAGAAAAAGAAAACTGTTTTTCTCTTCTGAAGGTAACATACTAAACTTATGCTGCCTTTGGATATCAAATGCCAGGGCTTCTGGTATTTATACCATGCGTCTTGTACCAGAAATCCCTCTAATTCACAGGCATTTAACACCACATT
Organism: Ondatra zibethicus; assembly: GCA_004026605.1. Taxonomy (NCBI): domain Eukaryota; kingdom Metazoa; phylum Chordata; class Mammalia; order Rodentia; family Cricetidae; genus Ondatra; species Ondatra zibethicus. The sequence goes on along the minus strand of PVIU01006281.1, from coordinate 38,008 downwards.
TGCTGGATACCTCAGCCTTCATGACACAATAGTACACTCTCCTAATAAATCCTGTCTGTTTTTTTTTTAAATCTAACTCTGTCTCCTTTGATTCTGAGAATATGAAGAGCTGATACACTTAAAAAAAAAAACCTAATTATGAGCACATATTTCGAGCACTGACCTTTTTGTCAGCATAGAGACAAAGAACTGCCATGTGGTTGCTACATTAATTAGAAAACTAATGACCATGATAATGTTAAGGAGCAAATTAATGATATACTCTGAGGTTAAACTATTCAATACTTTTAATGATTAAATTAGGGGAATGGTGTTAAACTATCAACACTGCACTAACATCAAAGAGAATATTTTTCTTGATGAATGTAATTTAGGAACACTTATTGTGATCTAAGAAAATGAATACCAATCTTTTATGTAAAATATAATTACTGTTTAATGAACAGAAGTAAACCTGACATACACACTTCACAGTATCTGCATGCAATACCAATATTCCTAGTAGAAGCTGGGCAGTGGTAGAGCACACCTTTAATCCCAGCCCTCAATTCAGCCCTTAGTAGGTAGAGGTGGGCAGATCTCTGTGAGTTCAAGGCCAGCCTAGAATACAAGAGCTAGTTTCAGCACAGGATCCAAAGTTACAGAGAAACCCTGTCTCTAAAGACAAACGAAAAATGCTAGTAGAGATGAAGAAATCTATTTTATGATAAGGAAAAAACACAGAGAAGTGTTAAAAGTTTCACATGTGATTAGTAAAATTGAATCAATTGGTTGTGTAATCATTTATTCGAGGTATTGGATGAGGGCTTAATGGTAATCATTGGTAAAGCTTTCATGTCTTTTGCTACATGCATGCATCTTGCTAACTCTCTCTTGCCTTTCTATAATGTGAGGATGTATATCCTTCCTTCTTTTTCTCTTTCAGCTAGGAAAATTCTTTTCAATTTTTAATGATTCATTATTCTAAATATCTCAAGCAATAGCTCTCAACTTTCCTAATGCTGAGATTATTTAATACCCTTCCTTATGTTATGGTGATTTTCCAACCATTAAATTATTTTTGTTTTTATGTCATAACTGTAATTTTGTTACTTTTAGGAATCATAGTGTAAATATCTGTGTTTTCTGATATTCTTAGGTAAATCTTTTGAAGGAGTCATTCACCCTGCTAAAGGACTGCATCCCACAGTTTTAGAACTACTGATACTATTTATCACATGTCTACAAGTATATTTGTGGTTTTGATATTCTATTGGTTGATATACTTGTTGTGGAATGGAACCTAAAATTTGAAGAGGTGTTGAATATTTCCCCAATCCCCAAAACTTTTGCAGTTTAAGCACTTATATGTCAACTGTAAATTCTTATATTCATGCTATCTTATATTATAAGAAATATGACCAACTTCATCTCTCCTAGTATTTTGATGTCTTGATGTTGTAGAATAAATCAAAATGACCAGAAGACAAGCCACTGAGTTTCCTTATGTATACATTTTACAAGGATTTTCCAATTTTCAAATTTGGGCATTGTTTTCAATTTGTAATATAAGTAGAAGAATCTATTGAAAAAGCCAAATTAGTCACTTTCTGAAATACACACTCTGCTGATATTAATAAATATTACTTTATGAGTGTAAACAACTTACAGAATATTGCCAGCAAGCCACTTTCTACAGCTGCAATGTATACTTAAATCAGGGGAGTATATTTCCCCAAGAAAAACAAATGGTAATTGTGAGTTAAGAATTACAAGATTTCAAGTTTGTTTATTGTGACCATCTCATTGAAAACATAAAGATTGTTTTAATTTGAGATTGAAAACATATACTATGTTCTATTAATGAATCTTAATTTGAGAAGGATGTGGAATGGGCAATCAGCTTGTATAATACTTTACTTTCATTAAAGTGCAAGATTTTGCAGAAATACCAAGATATCATGAATGAGCATTTAACACTGTAATAATTCATGATTTTTATAATTAAAATTTTAAACAATTTTGCTATATTATCCTTAAGTGTTTTAAATTTAAATAGTAACAAAATTTCATTTGATTGCTTAAACATACATATCTATTTTCGGAAGCCTCTACTATATTAGGTTTCCAAACTATTCCTCAAATGACACACAAATTTATCTCTCTATCCCTGCATTCTTTTCTTTATTTCTGTCGTTCCTCCCCCTCTCATCTTCATCCTCTTGTCCCAACTCCCAATCCTTCTATCCATAACTAGATAGTTCTGTAGATAATGCATTGCTCTTTCCCAGGGAATTTTGTACATTGTTCTCAGTCCTTAACTACATAACTAACCTCTGGCTCTGTGGACTATACCTTAGATATTAATGATTGAACAGGTAATATTCATATTTAAGTGAATAGATACCATATTTATCAGTCTGGGTCTGAGTTACTTCATTGAGGATGAATTTTTTCTATTTCATTCCAGTTACGAGCAAATACCATTTTTTAAGAAAAAAAAAATAACTGGGTAAAACTCCATTCTATAAATATACCACACTTTCCCCATTTGTTCATCAATTGAGAGATAAATATATAAAGTCATATCCATTTTCTGAATGTTATGAATAAAGCATCAATAAACATAATTGAGCAAGAGTCTCTATTGTAGGTTGGAGTGTCCTTTTGGTACATGCCTAAGAGTGGTATAGCTGGATCCTGAGGTAGACTGGTTCCTACCTTCGTAAGGAACTACCTCATTTGGTTTTATAGTGGTTGTGGAAGTTTGCACTTCCACCAGCAATGAAGGAGTGTTCCTTTACTCCAAATCCTAACCAGCCTCAGTTGTCACATGTTTATTGGTCTTAGCCATTCTAACTAGTGTAAGATGGAATCTCAGAATAGTTTTGATTTGCTTTTCTCTGATTGCTAAGATGTTGAAAATTTCTTTTAGTTTTTCTCTGCCATTTGAGATTCCTTTGGTCAGATTCCATTTGCATTTTGACCCCATTTTAAAATTGGTTTATTTGTTTCCTTAAACTCTAGTAATATTGAGTTCTTTATATTTAGGAAATTATTCCTCTATTGGATGTGGAGGTGGTAAAAAGTCTGGTCCCATTTTGTAGGCCGTGTTCAAATGACATTGTCTTTTGCTAGGCAATTTATTTTTTATTTTGTAAGATCCATTTATTAATTATTAATTTATTAGTGTTTTATTCAGAAACTATTTGCCTGTGCCAAAAATGGTCAAGGTTATTTCCCACTTTCTCTTCTCTCAAGTTCAGTGTATCTTATTTTACATTGGGCCTTTGATCCATTTGGAGTTTAGTTTTATGGAGGATGAGTATGGATGTATTTGGCTACTTCTACAATCAGCCAACCAGTTTGACAAGCACCATTTTCTGAAGATGTTATCTTTTTTCTACTGTGTATTTCCAGATTCTTTACGAGGTGTCCACAGGTTTGTGAATTTATGTCTATTTCTTTGATTTTATTCCTTTGACTGATGTATCTGTTTGGGGGTTGACTACCCTGCTGTTTGTGTTACTGTAGCTCTGTAGTACAATCTTTTGTCAGGGATGGTAATAACTGTCATAGTTCTGTATTATTCAGGTTTGTTTAGGTATCTTGTTTTATAGTTGTTGGTGTTTTTTTTTCCTGTGTGTGTGTGTGTGTGTGTGTGTGTGTGTGTGTTTGTGTGTATGAGAGAGAGAGTGTGTGTGTGTTCTTTGCTGTGGTATGATGTGAGTGTCTGTGAAAACTAGGATTGTTCTTTCATGACCAAAGAAAACTTATGTTGGAATTTTCATAGAAACTACACTAAATCTATAGATTGCTTTTGGTAGAATGTCCATTTTTACTATGTTAATCCTATCAATCCATAAACATGAGTAATCTTTCCATCTTCTCATATATTCTTCAATATCTTAAAACTACTTTTGTTTGCTTGTTTTTCTTTTTGTTGTATATCATGCAAGTCTTTCGCTTGTTTTGTAAGAGTTATCCCCAAAACATTTTACAATATTTGATCCTATCGTGACACAGATCTTATTTTTCTGATTTCTTTTAAGTCTACTTCCTTTTTGTAAATAGGTGAAATAGTTATTTTTACAAGTTAATTTTGTACCTGGCTACTTTCTAAAAGTGTTTATCAGATGTAGGAGTTTCCTTGTAGAATTTTCAAGTCACTTATTTACATTATTAAAAATGTTAAAATAAACATAATTTGACTTCTTTCTTTCCAATTTTAGTTTTCTTCATCTCCATCAGTTGTCTTCTGCTCTATCTAAAACAATGCTTTTTAACCTACCTAATTCTGAGAAACTTTAATATAATTCTTCATGTTGTGGTCACCCCAAACATAAAAATTATTATTTGGTATCTCATAATTGTAATTTTACTACTGTTATGAATCAAAATGCAAATATATGTTTTAGGTGATCCATATTAAAGATTATTGGACACCTCAACCCACAGGTTGAGACCCAATGAGCTAAACCTTTAAGTACTTTAAAGAATATGTATGGAGAGAGTGGACAGCTTATCTTGTTCCTGAATGGTTTTAATTAAATTTCTTTGAGTTTCTCTCCATTTCAGTTGATGATGGCTATGACTATAAAAGTTGAGGTATGGAACTTTTACCCCAAACTCTCCAGTAACTTCATCAAGAAATGGTGCTGCATTTTTATCAAACGATTTTTCTTTGTATAATAAGATGATCATGTAGCTTCTGTCTTTCCATTTGTTTCTATGTTATATATTAATTTATGTTCATATTTTAAGGTATCCCTGAATCTCTGTATTAAGATTTACTTTAACATGGTAGATGATGTTTTTAATGCATTCTTGGATTCAGTTTGCAAGTATTGTTACAATTTTAGATATATATTCGAAAAGAAATTGGTTATTCTCTTTCTCTGTTGGTTCTCTGCATGATTTGCGTATCAGGATAACTTTGAACTTACACAAGAAATTGGCAATGTTCCTTATTCTTCTATTGTGTGTAATAATTAGAGAAGTCTTGCATTAACTCTTTGATAATATGCTATACTCTTACACTGAATCTATCAGGTCATGGTCTTTCTTACTTTCTTTTCCCTTTCTTTCTTTCTTTCTTTCTTTCTTTCTTTCTTTCTTTCTTTCTTTCTTTCTTTCTTTTTCTTCCTTTCTTTCTTTCCAGGAGAATTTTAATAACTGCTTCTATTTCATTAAAGGTTATAGGTAGATTGCTTTCCTGATATGAGTTAATTTGGTAATTGTATATATATATATGGATAGATGGGGAGAGAGAGAAAAAAAATATTTATTTTTTTTAGATTTTACAATTTAAGGAAGTACAAGTATTTAAAGTGTGTCTTTATGGTGATGAGTGGTGGTGCATGCCTTTAATCCCAGCACTCAGGTGGCAGAAGTAAGCAGATCTCTGTGACTTCAAGACCAGCCTGGTGTACATGAGCTAGTTCCAGGATAGACCGCCAAGTTATACAGAAAAATCCTGTCCCAAACAAACAAAAAAACCAAAAATGTATGTCTTTATGATTCTTTATATTTCCTCAGTTTCTTTTGTTATGTTTTCAGTTTATTAGTTTAGATAATTTTTCTCTCTATCTTTTAGTTAATTTGGCTGAGGTTTTACCAATCTTGTTTATTTTCTTAAAGGACCAATTTTTTTCATTTATTCCTTGACTGGTGTTTATTTATATTTTATTGATTCCGTTCCTGATTTTGATGATTTCTTACCATCTACTCCTTTTGATGTGATTCTGACATTTGTTATAGATCTTTCAGGTAGGCTGTTAAGCTTCTAACATGACATTTCCAATTGCTTTAATCTTTCTTTTTTGTAGGTACTTTTATCTTCTATCTTAGATCCTCCTTCATTGTGTGTCCTAAGTTTTGGTATGTTGTGCATGGGTTTCATTCTATTCTAAAAAGTCTTTCTTTCTGTGTTCTAAATTGATTTATTTTATATTCAATAGTGAGTTGTTCAGTTTTCTGAAGTTTGAAACCTTTCAGTTGTTTCTCCAGATCCCCACAGTTGTAAGTAGAGTGCTGGGTTTTATTTCATTTTTCTTCCATCTTTTGAGAGTTTCCTGTATCTGAGTATGTGGTAAATATTGAGAAATATACAGGAGATACTAAGAATAATTTATAAGCTTTTGTGTATGGTCATGTAATGCAAATATCTATTAGGTCATTTTGATTATGATATCAGTAAGCATTCCTCTGTTTTGTTTGACCGACTTATCTAATTATTCTTAAGAGCGGAATATTGAAGTCTGCACTGTTAGTGCCTCAGGGGCAGCATGTGATTCAAAGGGTTGTGGTGTTTCTTCTTGGAACTTGGGTGTCCTTGTGCTTGTTTCTTAGATGTTGAGAACTTTACAGTCCTCTTTCTTGAATTTTTCCTTTAATGAGTATATAGTGTCCTTATCTTTTATGTTCTGAATTGCTTTATTTTGAAGTTTATTTTGTCAGATATTAAAATGTCCACACAAGCTTGCATCTTAGATCCATTTGCTCACACTATGATTTTTCATCAGTATTCCCTGAGATTCTGTCTGTCCTTGTATTAAGATGTTTTAATTGGATCTATCAAGAGAATTTTTCTTGCTTTTGCATCTTTTCTATTAGTCTGTATTTTTTATTAGAGAATTGAGACCACTGAAATTCAGAGAAATCAATGAAAATTGTCTGTTAATTTCTGCTATTTTTTTTTTTTTGCTGTAGTGTGTCTTTTTTCTCTCTTTTAATCGGTAGTCTAAGATTATTTTTCCTTTTGTTTCCTCGATGTGGTTGATCTCAGCTTGGAAGTTTTCTTGTGTTTTCTCGGTTCTATAGAACTGGATATGTAGACAGAAATTAGGTGCTATTCTAATAATTTAGTCTTTATATGTTACTTGGTGTTTTTCTCTTGTAACTTTTAATATTCTTTCTTTGTCTACATATTTACTGTTTTGATCATTATGCGCCAAAAGAAATTTATTTCTTTACTAGTCCAATCTGTCTCGTGTTATATATGTGTCTTTTAACTTAATAGGCATCACCTATAGGTTACAGAAATTTTCTTCAATGATTTTGTTAAAAATATTTTCTGTGTCACATCTCGGTTTGGTTGAAAAAAATATTTTCTGTGTCTTTATCTGAGTTTTTTTTTTGGGGGGGGTTATGTTGTTTTGCTTCATCTATTCTTATTATTCTTTGACTTGATGTTTTCATAGTGTCACATATTTCCTGGATGTTTAATTACAGATTTTAAGTTTGCATTTTTGTTTATGACTCTCATTCTGCCTTTATGTCTTGAATTTATTTAATCATTTCTTTCCTCAGGTATTTGTTGTTGGTGGTGGTGCATGTTGTGTGTGTGTTTATAGATTTCTTTAAGAGGGTATTATTTTTCTCTTTAAGTGTTGCTATCATATTCTTAAAGTTATTTTAAGGTCTTTGCTTGTTCTTCACCTAAATTGCAATACTGGAGTCTACTTTGATAGTTTTCCTGGGATTTAGTCGAGATGTATTGTCTATGAAGTTATTGTGTATTTTGATTTCACTTTGGCATCTAGGCATCTATATTTGGGAAAACTTTTTCTAGGTGCTGATATCTGATGTTCTCTTGGCTTCTATTGCCCTTACTAATTCTTAGTAGAGTAAGTTGGTTGTAGGAAATAGGCTCCATGGTAGGAAATTCTTTTGGAATCATGTGTTTGTGTCTCTTTGGAGTTCTGGGTAAAAGTGTTCATAAGTATTGGAAGCTGAATGTTAGAAATGGGGGTCATCTAGGAAATGGACAGAGGGAATCTACAAGTAGGATAAAAACAGGGTATTTAACCAGAGTCTGGTTAGTTTCCTGCATAAATGGATTTGAAATGAAAGGTGACCATAGCAGGTAGTCTCCTACATAGCTGGGGATAGGACTGGGAGATTGGATATGGAAAAGAGGAGGAGGTGCGGAGATCTGAAATTGACTACTTGCATCTCTGGTACATTTCTTCTCCACCATGGGTTCCCAGAGAAACCTGCTGGATTTGAGGGCTGGGATAATAGGATAAGTGGGAAGGAAGGTTTTAGAAGCAAATATCTATGATATCCTGGAGAAGGTTATAATTAATTATACAGTTTATATTTAATTTAATTATATAATTATATGTAATTATACTGAACAGTATATTTAATCTGTTACTTTTTCCTATTGTCTGAACATGAATATTATAATACAAAAGAATTTAGTAGCTTGATCATAAGCAGTAATGATAGAGGATAAAGGAAGTATTTTTAATTGAATATAGTTTTTTATGTAATATATTCTTTTCAGGATTAATGATGCTTCATCTCTTTTCAGATCCTTTCCACCTCCCTAATAATGAAATCCCATACCTTCTTAGTCTTTCTATCTCTCTTTAGAAAGAAAACATGTAAGTAAACAAACAAGCAAAACAGAATAGAATAAAAACAAACTGACAGAATATAGAAAGAGAAATATCAGGAGAAGCAAGCATATACACAAATATATATGTATACACAGGAAACCCATGAAAACACAAAATTGAAATTATAATATGTAAACAACATGAGCAGTAAAGTAAAAATGTCCTGAAAGAATTATGAAATGAGAAAATGTTTAAAAAACACCATTGAGATTGTTTTGAATTCTACTGTTGGGCATTGACCTTTTCTTAAGTGTGCTTTTATACCCAGTGAAAATCTGTTGAAGAAAGCTATTTTTTCTTTTGTGAGCAGTTGGCAATTGGAAATAATTTATGGGTTTGGGATGGGAGTTTGTATTCACATCACCTCTCAGCACAAGGACTCCATCAGACCCAGACCTATGAGGCCCTGAGGGTGCTACCACAGTTAATGTGGGCTCATATGTGTAATGGTTCTATTGTGTTTGGAATGCCTTTCCTTGGTGTCACTATGCCTATTGGCTATTACAATCTTACTGCTTATTTTCCCAAAGGATTCCCTGAGCCCTGAAAAGTGCTCTTTGAAGGAGACATCCTATTTAAGACTCTGTTTTTGATGTGATTGATTACTCCATCAACTTTGGTGCCACAATTGAACCAGCACATCATGTAGGTATGTCATCATTGTAGATCAAAGAGTTTATAGCTGGATGGATGTTTACTTTTCTCATCTTGCAGCATGCAAAAGAATTAAGACACCATGCTCTCTATTCAGTAGTGATAAAAAAAAACTTATTTTGGAACCATCTTTATGTGCTACAGTACAAGAGATGTCCAGTTGGGGCATTGTCTTTTGTTATTTGGTAAAATCACTTATATTTCTTTGTTGTGTGTGTGTGGGCTTCTACTGTAATAGGTTTCTATATGACCCCTCAGATTGATCTTAGCTTTAGCTTTTCTTTCAACATTCCTTCCCTTACTCCCCGATTAACTCTCCATCTCTGTGTAATCTTCCCATTGAAAACTTTAATCTGAAGAGGTTAACCACATCTAAGAAAACACAGGAAGTAAGTAATTTTCCTACTAGTAAATTAAAAGAGGATTTAAACCCCACAGTAAAGGAAATTCTTATTCATTGCTCTATTTTCTCAAATTTTAAAATATCTGAATGCAATAAGGACTAAAATATTCCTACATCCAGTTTCATTTATTATTTTAGTCTAATGGTGAACATGACATGCTTTCTGGGCAAAGGAAATGCCTAAGTGATACTTCAATTACTTGGCATGTGTGCTCTAGGTTCAATCCTCAGGGCCAGAAAACAAAGAAAAACACAGAAAGTGTTGCAAGAGGCAGGCGTGCTGCCTTCCCAGCGCCTGCTTCCTCGCCCAGCTCCCAGTGCGTACCCGAAATCATTACACGGAAACTGTATTCATTTAAATACTGCCTGGCCCATTAGTTCTAGCCTCTTCTTGGCTAACTCTCACATCTTGATTCAGCCCATTTCTAATAATCTGTATTCACCATGAGTATGTGGCTTACTGGCATGAGTCTAACCAGTGTCCATCTTGGGCCAGAGAAGCATGGCGTCTGCCACACTGCCTTCTCTCTCACAGCATTCCGTTATGTCTACCCCGCCCACCTAAGGGCTTCCCTATCAAAAGGCCAAGGCAGTCTCTTTATTTAACCAATGAAAGCAACAGAAATACAGAAAGACCTCCTACACCAAGAAAGTAATGTAATTGTCCCTGAATATGGTGGTACCCAATTGTTGCTATAGAACTTTTGAGGGAGAAGTAGGATGATAATAACCAGTCTGCGTCTACTTTGGACTACATAGCAGAGCGTCATCTCACACAAAAGCAAGAGCAGAGAAAACCCTTGAATGCTAAAGTCAGCTTAATTTGTATATTACATGGGGTCCTATGTATTTGGCACATTAATTGATGTTTACTTTGGCGTGATAATCTGGCCATTGTGAATCACATTAAGGTTTCCAGAGCATACTCTGCCTACCACTCTTTTGAAAGCAATCTGTGGATGGTATCTTTCTATAACAACTTCCTTGTCCATCAATGGATTTTTGGTTGTTATTTTCAATGTCCTCTAAATAGCTCAGTCAGTTTATTACCTGCATGGCAAGGGTAAATTTGTAACTGTCATTAAAGCACCTTTTGCTTGTGTTCAGTGATAAAGGACACTTCTTTAGCTTCTGAACTGTAAGGTTCTTATCAGAGGTTCCTTCAGTCCTGTTTAGAAATGTCCAGACATCTTACCTCCCAAGGCATTCTGACTCTATCTCAAAGATTGGTGAAGTAAGTTATTGCAATATTACAGGCTCTACATAAAACTGTATTAATAAAATTCTAAATGTCAATCTAGTGAGATACATTAAAGATTATTTAGATGTACATTGTTTTGATATTAAACATTCCGAGTAACCAGAACTAACAGAAGAGGCAAAACTGCAAACTAATGTTACTAATCAAAAGGCACAAAAATAAAAATATGGAAGAAATGGTGATATCTTTTGTGAATAAATAACTACAAAATGTCTGGGCAGATGGTACAACTGTTCAGGACAATTCCAGATGATTGACAGTCAACTAGCCTAGTAAAAATTAGGACTCTGGGCCACTGAAAAACACTTAAAAAAGAAGAAGAAATTAGAAAAGTTGGCTAAGCAGCCAGAACCCAAGGAACAATACTACAAGATTCCTCTTGATAACCCCCCCACACACAAACACTCACATGCACATACATACACTCTCACAAACACACACTCTCTCACACACACATACACACATTCTCTCTCTCTCTCTCTCTCTCTCTCACACACACACACACACACACACACACTTTCTCTCTCACACATGTGACAAATAACAACTATGAAAACTTCCCTTTTAGCCCTTGGATAGTAATGCTGTTATTAGTTTGGGGTGTCAATTCTGATCCTAACATCAGTACCTGATAGCCAGAATTCTACAGTAAAACAGACATGTTTTGACATCAAATGGTTAATAACACTGATTTCTACTTCACAGATTTCTTTGAGATTAAATTGGATTAAATATTTGTGACTGATGGCATTTTAATGCAATGTCCTATCATTTTTACATGTATCAGCATTATCACAGTTCAAATGTGCAAGCCTAAACTATATTACTATGTCTCTAAATAACTGTTTATCGAATATAGATCAGTGTATAATTATTTATCTGTTTCAATACATATTCTTAAAGTGCTAAAACATTTTACAAATATAAACCTAATCAAGGTTATCATTTCTTTCATAAAGAAGTAACTTTTAAGAGTAATTTCTCAAGATGATTACTGCATTATCCATTCATAGTTTGTTTCTGAATTATGACAGAAATATGATTCAAATGGAATCTTAAAGTTTTGTCATTTCCTTCTTTAAGTTGTGAAAATAGTTCAACTCAACACTGAAAATAGTTTTGATTGTCAAGTGTGTCTGTGACGATATGACTCTTCGTCCTAGAGAACCCTCTGCTGTGACATTTTGGCTGGTCCATGAACTTTAGTCCCATTTAACAAAATGAAGCAATGACCCAGGGTTACCGTCTCTTCATGAAGATTATCATTAACAATTCATGGGCGAGTGGCCTCATAAGATGAAGGGTATGCTCATCTCAGATTTCTTCACATCAGTGCACAAAAGCAGGAGGTAATTGAGGAAGTTAGTGCTGTTCTTTCAGCCCCAAAGATTTATTTTTGGTTGATTGAAAAATGGCACTGTGGGAATCCCATGTCCTTCACAGAGTTTCCCTACGTATATGCACTTCATATAAGTCCATGATCCTGAGTTAAGATGAGGGCAAGTTTTACAGATCCAGTGAAATTTCTTTGCTTTCAGAGGATGAATTACAATTTTTACTACAACAGAGTAATAAGCTAGTATTTCAAAGGCCAAAAGAGCTACTGAGGTCTCTGGTGCCTCTTTCCTTACCTTTATTAAATATTTTATTATCAGGATAATAACTTGAACTCTCTGCCACTGAAGAGGGTCCTAAAACTCAACAGCACAATGTACCCCAAAGACAATACCATTTTTATACAGTTGCATAGAAGGAACAAACTCACAGCAGCCTTCACTACAGATAGTTTTCAATAGGATTTTACAACATTTGCCAATAATTAGGCAGAATTATTTGTATTAAAACTGTTCCATATATCAATATCACATTAAAACACCTATAGAATATTTGGAAAACTTATTTTCAGGTGAGTTATACTGAATCCTACTTGTTATTCCCCCGTTTGAGAAACTGAGGCAGGGAGAATCCCATGAGTTTAAATCTTAGTTATAAAAAGGTCCCTTTATAAACAAAATGATCAAATAGAAGTTGATTCTTTTACTTATATTGTTGAAATAAAAGAGACTAAACACTGCAATGAAAAAGTGCAAATAATTCATAAGATTTATATATGTGTAAATATGCACATATAAATAAACACATTCATGGATGCATATTAATGAACATACACAAATATTTAATATGATATGTAAAATATCAGGAAAAACCTTAAATTTTTAAATTTTAATGTTGTTTGACTAATCAAAAATATTTTCCATCAGCCGGGTGGTGGTGGCACACGCCTTTAATCCCAGCACTCGGGAGGCAGAGGAAGGCGGATCTCTGTAAGTTCGAGGCCATCCTGGTCTACAAGAGCTAGTTCCAGGACAGAAACCCTGTCTCGAAAAACCAATATATATATACATTTTTAATCATATATATTTTCCATGCCTTAATCATGGTGAACACACTATATTTTTTAACAAAATGTATTACTAAACATTTATTTAAGTGAGTAAAAATGTCAGAAAGGACTGGAAGATGTTCAGGAGGAATTATCTCTGGATGTTTCCAGCAAATAGAATTATTCAAACCTCATTTTTTCTATGTGTTAGGCCAATGTGTTTCTTTTTTGGCACCAGGGGAAACTGTTGGCCTATTCTCCCTGGATTGGGAGACCAGCAAATTTACTTCATTATTTGCATTTTTAATGGCTGGCTTCCAGGTTTTCAAGATAGCAACTTGATTTTAAAACTAGCAATAATCTGGGAAATTTACATATACTTCAATGCCACATGGCAATTGTGAACAATTGTATGCGTTGACAGTGAGTGTTCTCAGGATAGGAAGGTAATGAATACATGCTCATTGTCTTCAGGAGAATTAGCCCAGTGTTTAGGTAAGCCAATGAGAACATTGGTTATTGACTGCTGTTTATATTAGCTAAATCCTAGTGCATAAGGAAACATTAGACAAACAAAATAAAATAAAGATATAATTGTCACCATGATAAATAACTTTAATAATCTACAATTAGATAGTTTCCATAATCTGAAAGAATCACAGTTTATAAATTTACAAAAATTCTTGAAACTGACAATGTATAACAACATATAGTTTGAAAGAAAAATATTTCAGATTAGTAAGTGATCATTTGCCTAAACTAAAAGTACAATCAAATGTCTAGTAAGTAGTAACTTCATTATAAACTATAAATAGATTTAACAAGTCTATTTACAAAATGTTTATAATATATAAAAGAGTAACCAACAACCTACAAAATAAAACTTCATAGCCATTTCATTTAATAAACTTACTTAACTTCCCTTTGCCTAAATTTATCTATAATATATTGATAAAAATACACCATTACATACAACTATTAGAAACACAACCCAGGACAAATTCTTTAAATACTCGTATGGAAGTTCCTCAAAAAACAAAAATATAGATTATCATAGGATGTGCGTGTACTTGTCCCTGATTTATATCTTAAAAAAATCAAAGTTAACACAAAAAAGGTATAACTTCATTGTGGCACAAGTTATTCAACCAGTCCTGGTATTCATCAGAGAAAAATGGATCAGTAAATGTACTACATACCTCAAGGGTGTTTTGTTCACCAATAAATAACAACATAGTTATAAAATGGCTAATGACCCCAAACCCTACAGTTGGTTTCGAAAAATTGCCATAAACTCCAAAATAAGTTAGCCAGTACCAGTGGTCATTCCTGAAATAGAATAAATGCATACGAATATTATAATAGGGTTCAAGCACATGCACGATTTCTCTCTTTCTCTCTCTCTCTCTCTCTCTCTCTCTCTCTCTCATACACACACACACACACACACGTGCAAACACACCTCAACTTATAATGAATCTGATGCATTTCTGGTTGCAATTTTTCATGTTCCATCATCCATGCTGTATTACAAAATCTCAATGTATTCTTAGTTCTAAGTGCATGTTACACACTTCGCCATCACATAAAGTAATACAAACCAACGCTTCTTGAAATAACTTGTCCCAGAAACAAGAACTCTCTATATTGTGGATTGCAATGATTTTCCTGTGTATATATAAAGCATTCTGCCCTTACAATAGCATAATTTTTGATTTTAAGAACCCAAAGACTTTGATGGTTTCTTACCCATTATTCCCACTAGCTAAAAATACAACCTGTGCACTTTTTGGTTCAGTTGTGTGAGATGCTGTATTAGTTGTTTTCTTGTTGCTGTGATAAAAATATACTTCATAAAGAAATTTAAGGGAGAAAGAGTTTATTTTTTTCTTATGTTTTAAGAAAGGATATAGTACCACATGGCACTGGAAATAGAAGCATAAACGTGAGGCACGTGGTAACATCGTCTGCATTTAGAAAGCAAGGAGAGAAGAATTGTTGGGATCCGCTTTCCTCTCAGTCTGTCAGCTATCAGTTCAGGATGGGAAAAAGGCAGAAGAAGAAGCCCATACATACAAACTAAGAAAGCTTTACAGAAGACAGAATTGTGTGAATCAAACCAACTTGTATACCAGAGTATAAGGAATATATAGGATTGGGGAGCCTAGAGACAAGCCCTAAATTGCATTAAGTGCAATTACCAATAATTACTAAATTGCAAGTAAATGCCTGGGTTCTTCTCCTCCAGAAGCTACATAGCATCTTTTGACTCTTTCTAAATATCTCTGTTTGGATTTCCTGCCTGACTTTAATCTGCTAAGCCATTGGTCAAAGCAGTTTTATTCACTAACCAATAAAAAAAAAAACACATGTACAGAAGGCCATCCCACATCAACCAGTTCATGGAGAGGCTGGGACCCCTAATAATCAGCAACAACAAAAAAACCTTACAACAATGAATGCTGGCTTTTTCCTTCCTGTTTTGTCCTGTACACAAAGACTACAGTCCCCCACATTTAGGGTGAGGTTTTCCCCCTTGGATAAACCTTTTTGGGCCCCTAACTGATAATAAACACATGTGAGTTTCCTTGTCGATTTTAAGTCCAGGCTTGTTATCAATAAAGGATCTGTTGCTGCCCTGAGTTTCAAAAATTTCATCAAGTGACTTTGACTTGGGACTTGAAAAGAATTTCCAGACATTTCTGAAGGAGCAATGGACACACTTCTACCAATATCTACTAGGTATATATAGGAAGTAGCATTCTCGGCATCATCAGGTAGAAAAGTATAAAAAAACTCTGCAATAATTTGAATATGCTCTATGAGCCAGGGCATAAAATAGTCAATCAAGATTTACCTCTTTATGTAAAAATTTTAAAGCAATTTCATTATTATACAAATATTTTATTCTTTAATGAAAGTTAAAATTATATACACATATATAGATATAAATTGCTTTAAAATAAATGCATATTTATTATCTGCAAATGTTTGATTTGTATATGTGTGAGTATACAAAAAGAAGCATTTTATAGGCCTATATTATTGGAGGTTACCTAGAAATTTCTCAGGGGGCACTGATAGAAAAATTTGTGAAGTCTTCCATTTTTACCACCCTTCTAGAATGTACAATACTAGAAAAGCTAAGCTAGATATCTGCATTCCCAGTATAGCACCAAGACTGCTAGGTGACTTTAGTCAATTTAACTCAAATAATCTTCCTGGTGTTGGCACCTGCAAAGCATATACGTGAGTAGCTATTCCTTTTCTTGTGTGTAAATGAATTAAGCTAATTAAAGTGAATTCTAGTGTAGCTTCAGTCCTTGAGCATCCCTTGTTGTATCAGAGCTGTCACTGTCTTCGTGTAATTACCATTGCATACCATTTGCTTCTGGCAGACATTTGTCATAGAAAGTGGAAATTTAAAAAGACATTTGATATTATGTGGGAACTCACATTCATTACTTGGGCAAGAAATGGCAACTTTGAACAGATGGTGAAATTCAAAGGTCCTTTCAAAAATCGTATTACTATAACTGATGACGTAAGTAGAAGGCCTAGAGTCCCAGGGAAGCTGAAAGCAAACAGAGAAAATAGAATTTACATGTGGATTTATGCTTGAAAATCAGGGTGACGATGAATGCTTTCTTAATGGTCAAAATGTATGTATTTATGTTCACTTTTAACCTATGTTGTTTGACACACAGAGGTTACATATATGATTATGCTTAACCTTTAGGAAGAATTAGGACAGAGTTTATGTTTGCTCAGGAAAACAATCTCTTATCTCCAGTAGGCCATCAAAAAGAATATCAGGTTTTTCTCTATCCCAGTTTTTTTGAAGTCAAAAGTCTAAGTTTGTTACATTGAACTCAAACACTGAAAACATTGTACTTGAAATTCACAATGGTTCAATGATAAGATGTTGGGACAAAGAATAATATTTGAAAAGGACACAAATCAAAAGAAAGGAATATTATTTCAATAATGCTTTTAAAGATCACAAAATACAAACAACAGGCACAAAAGATACCAAAGACAGAGGAGAATGAATGAATGGATAAGTTCCAAGGCAGAAATGATTATGGAAGCCATAGCTACTCATAGGTACCAGATCAAAGAATAAATAGCTGACAGACTGAAGTTAGCATGGCAAAGTGAAGATCCCTACTCACATTCCTCACTCTACTTGCTGAAACTGGTGAGAAAGAAAGTGTCTCTTGCCATCTTGAATATGGTCAAAGACTTTGGTCGATATCAAGGGTACTGCAGAGTCACAGAAAGACATCCATGACAGATCCAAAAATAAGTGAAGATAAACAAAACAGAATAAGCAAAGGTTACTTATTCAAAACGTAATTTAACAAAGAATCAACCTCTATCATTTTGAGCAGAGGCTCAAAGACAAGAACTCAAATGGTAGGTGTACTGGAAAAGAAGGGAGCATTTTGCTATGCCTTGATTAGGTTATGTTGACAAAAGAACATTGGAGGAGACACACAGCATCTTATATGATTACTGAGGTTAGCACATTTGGCTTCCTTTGTATCCTGGATACTAAGATGGAGGTAGAGAAAGTGTCTAAGGAACCTGATGATTATAGATCACCTCCTGAGTATTTGCTATGAAAAGTTGAATTATGGATCACCTCCTGAACACTTGCTGTGAAATATCGAAGAAATTGTAGTTTAAGTTCCTGAATTTGTGACAGATGAAAATCCTAAATAATGATTGGTCTACTTTCCTTTCCCACCTTATTCTTCCTTTTCATTGTTGCTATTTGAGGCAGTGTTTGATGTAGGCAACCTGGCCTTACAATTCTACTGTCATCTCCCTTCCAGTGACTGAGATAGTGGCAATACTACCATGCTCAAGGTTAAGGATATTCTTGAGATTAAACACAAAGAGAACCCATAAAAGCTGGCATCACAACTGATATTACAGACCACAGTTGTTTTTGTTTGTTTTTTGGTTGATTTGTTTTTCTTTTTCATAAAATGTAATTTCTGGTACCAGAGATAATTAATTGACTATCATGAATTATCACCCAGGCAGTTGCTGGGTGGTGGTGGTGCATTCCTTTAATCCCAGCACTCAGGAGGTAGAGGCAGGAAGAAATTTGTGAGTTCGAGACCAGCCTAGTTTACAGAGCTAGTTCCAGGACAGGCTCCAAAGCTACAGAGATACCCTGTATGGAAAAACAAAAAAAAAAAAACAAAAAAAACAAAAAACAAACAAAACAAAAAAATCAAGCCAGTTTTTCACTTCTAGAAATGTCTGACATTTATGGTCTCCTTTAGCTCTTTTAGCCAAAATATTGCTTGTTTTTTCACTGCCTTGGGTATTGGATGAAACTGTTAAAATGTTTAAGTATATTACTATTGCTATGTGGGATGGATTTGTTCTTTGGAAACATTTTAATATTATATCAAATATCTACACTAAAATTAATATATTTATTTTAATTATCTATAATTATGAATTTCTTTAGGCACAAACATATTATCATGTTTATTGTAAAAGTTTTGCTTTTTATTATTTCTTTTCCATTAAGTTTATGAAATAATTACATCACTTTCCTCTTTCCTTTCCTCCCTTCAAACCCTCCGATGTATCCCTCCTGTCTTTCTTAAAATTCATTACCTCTTTTTTCCTTAATTATTTTTAAATACATATATGTGTATCAATACATTTTCTTAAATACATAAATACTTTCTGCTCAGTCTCTATAATGTTACTCATATGTATTTGTTTCCAGTGCTGACCACTTAGTTTGAATAACCAGTTAGCATGCACTTTCTAGGAGATTATTTTCCTACTTTAAGCATTCCTTCGTTACCTGTGTACTAAACTTTGTGGAGAGCTAAGGGTTATTGGGGTGCTCCCTTTCTACGTTAGTGTGTCTAGTGTAATTGCTCTTATTCAGCTCTTGCTTAGGGAGACTTTCAGCATGGAATTTCTGAGATTCTCAGGAGAGACAATTTCACAGCAATTTGCCAGTGCATCTTGACTGTGTGTTGCTTTCTGTAATGGTCTCCATGTATTGAAAACTTTCTTTTTAGAATTTTGATTCTGAAAACTACTCTCTCTCTCTTTCTCTCTCCCTCTCTCTCTCTCTCTCTCTCTCTCTCTCTCTCTCTCTCGATGTATTTATGTGTGTATATATGTACAGAAAGAGAGAGAGATTATAAAAAAATCTCCAGAGAATATAAGACGTGAGTTTCATGATGACAGTCTTACTTCTGTAAGGCCAAAACAAGTTAAATGAAAAAATAGAAAAGGTGTTTGAAAACCCCAGTTATTAGTGTCAGTAATATTGTCAGAAAGAAAACTGTCTAAGATTTCTTTCAGGTAAGAGGAGTTTTAAGTTCACCTCAGTCACTGCCTTGAGTTGCCTCTCCAGTGAATAGAGACAGCAAACCCATGCTTCTTTGATAATGCTGCTGTTTATTCCCATGTTATTGGAAAGGAACACTGGTTAAGATCTCCTTTGTTATATGGTCTTTGGAAACAACTTGCTTCAGGAAGCCACTGTTCCTAAGTAGATTATATCCCAACTTAAGTTTTAGCCTCTATAAAAAAAAGGTTTATTTCATTTTCTTAAATTTTTTCTTCCATAAATAATGAAATGAACCCTTTTACCACTTGAAGATCAAGTGATTAACTTCTCATTTTTCCATCTGGGTTATCCTTTCCATTTTCATATCACATCTCCTGGTCAGATCTCCTTTCAAATATTTCCATGCACAGGATAAACACATTATGTCCCTTGGTTCTTTTCTGATAGTTACTCAAAGACATAGGTAGAAAACTATGTCCAAGTGTATGCCTTTGATATCTCCTATTAACAAGAGCAAGGAAATTTTGTTCGGTAGTTTAATAAGATGATGAAATTCATGAACTGATTATTGCTTTGCTGAGGCCTTCACCTTCTTCAGGGAGGAATGGAAGATGATCTCATGTGTTATTCTTTTCCACATCTCTTTTTCCAGGTAGGTAATAAAATATATATATATATATATTTATATATATATATCCAGGAGGAAGAGAGCAGGCATTTGATGTTGATCTGTGAGCTCTGAGTTTGTATTTCCTGTTGAGTCAGTGATGAGTAATGGGATTGACGATACAGTATCTCTGTTTAATTTATGTTTGTGGGCATAAAAATCACTTTGTCATGCCCTTGTGTTTACTATTTGCATTTACAAACACACATTCACACGTGCACACATACAAGCTCCTTTCTAAAATTAGCAAGGAAACTGAATTTTAGCATACTAGCCTAAAAGGAGTCTTTATAGAAGCAACACAGAAATGTTTAATGAATTCAATACTTCATAATTTACATACATTATTTGGTAAATGAGGCAATTTTAATACTTCATTTATTAGAAAAAGAAAAACTCTGTGTCCTGATATGTCAGTGTTAAGTACAGCATGCATATTGATATTTCCTTTTGCTAAAGTCAAGTATGTTCATAGGTTGAATACTTTAAACACGATTTATACTTAAAATATACAGGATGCAATTTCAGAACTAACATGAATAAATACCTTAACAAATTAATTTATAAATTATTATATTTTGTGGTATGTCTGTAGTCATGAGAATTGGACTGGCAGCATTTGAGGCAGAGGATATTCGTAGACACAGATGATTATGAGAAAGAGAATTGGTACATTGGCAAGCAAGGCTAAACTCTTACACTTCCACATATTATTTTGTATGCAACTAATAGAGGGTGTCTTTGAGTTTGTAATGAACACTTACAACAACCTGTTAAAGAGCAGGCTAAATTATGTATATGGCTGCAGGAAATATATGTATTTATGAGTTCTGCAAATTTCATATGCGAAGATAGCTACATAATGAACAGCAAGAGGTTAGTTTCACTAATTCTTCCTAGTACTTTCTGTAAAATTTTAATTCGTTATGCTGGTTACAATTATAATTAATAGGTGGTTTAAGTTATACTTGTTAAAAAAAATGATTCCACGGAGAAATAAGTGGGCAGTTTTTTCTAATGATTGTGAAAGGAGTAATTCTTTTGTCTCAGTGTTTTCCTTTCTACCTTTGATCTTTGTAGTCCAATGAACATTTCAAGCTATTTAGAACATCAAAGAACATAGGATCTAGTCATATTTATGTTATTGAAATAACACAAGTACTTTTAAGTATTATACAGTGATTATATTTAATTATAACAATAACAAAGACAGTGTTTGTTTATGTTTTTCTTTAAGTTTTTCAAGACAGGACTTCTCTGTACCTTTGGAGCCTATCCAGGACCTAGCTCTTGTAGACCAGCCTAGCCTCATATATGATATTTTTACTAACATTGTTAATTTTGATGTGGTTTTATGTCGCCTCTACCCAAAATTGCAGAAAGTAAAGAGTTTCATCTATTTCAAAGTTGATGAAAATATTGCAGGACATAATTTGAATGTGAAATATATTTGTTTTCTATTTAAATCAGAGCTAAAAATGCTATAAAAAGGTTGAAAACTCAGGACAGTTGGCTGAATTTTATGCCCTTGTTTCTTTGTTTTGCTGTTTGTTTCCTTTCAATACAGAAGCAAGACATGTTGAATAAGACAAACAGTGTGGTCTTATCTATGTTAAATCAAATATGAGGTGTGATAGGTTTGTGGATTAATATCTGGGTCTTCGATTTGATTCCATTGGTCAACGTCTCTGATTTTATGCCAATACCAAGCTGTTTTCATTACTGTAGCTCTGTAATAGAGTTTGAAGTCAGGGATTGTAATGCCTCCGGCAGTTCATTTATTGTATAGGATTGTTTTGGCTATCCTGGGCTTTTTGTTTTCCCATATAAAGTTAGTTATTATTCTCTCAAGGTCTATGAAGAATTTTGTTGGGATTTTGATGCATTGAATCTATAGATTGCCTTTGGTAGAATTGCCATTTTTACTATATTGTTCCTACCAATCCAGGAACATGGGAGATCCTTCCATTTTCTGGTATCCTCTTCGATTTCTTTAAGGTCTTAAAGTTCTTGTCAAATAGATCTTTCACTTCCTCAGTTAGTGTTACCCCAAGATACTTTATGCTATTTGTGGCTATCGTGAAAGGTGATGTTTCTCTGATTTCCCTCTCTTTCTTTATCCTTTGTGTATAGGAGGGCTACTGATTTTTTAGAGTTGATCTTGTAACCTGCCAATTCACTGAAGGTATTTATCAGCTGTAGAAGTTCTTTGGTAGAGTTTTTGGGGTCACTTATGTACACTATCATATCATCTGCAAATAACAAAAGTTTGACTTCTTTCTTTCCAATATGAATCCCCATGATCTCTTTATTTTTTTCTTATAGCTATTGCTAGAACTTCAAGCACTATATTAAAGAGATATGGAGAGAGTGGACAGCCATGTCTTGTTCCTGATTTTAGTAGAATCGCTTTTAGTTTCTCTCCATTTAATTTGATGGTAGCTGTTGGCTTGCTATATATTGCTTTAATTATATTTAGATATGAACCTTGTATCCCTAATCTCTCCAAGACCTTTATCATAAAGGGGTTTTGAAGTTTGTCAAATGCTTTTTCAGCATCTAATGAAATGATCATATGGTTTTTTCTTTCAGTTTATTTATATGATGGATTACATTGATATATTTTTGTATTTTGAACCAGCCATGCATCTCTGGTTTGAAGCCTACTTGATCATAATGCATGATTTTTTGATGTGTTCTTGGATTCTGTTTGCCAGTATTTACTTGAGAATTTTTGCATCAATGTTCATAAGTGAGATTGGTCTATAATTCTCTTTCTCGGTTGCGTCTTTGTGTGGTTTTAGTATCAGGGTAACTGTAGCTTCATAAAAAGAGTTTGGCAATGACACTTCTGTTTCTATTATGTGAAACATATTAAGTAGTATAGGTATTAGCTCTTCTTGGAAGTTTTGGTAGAATTCTGCATTGAAACCATCTGGTCCTGGGCTTTTTTTGGTTGGGAGGTTTTTGATGACAGCTTCTATTTCCTCGTGACTTATGGGTCTATTTAAATTGTTCACCTGTTCTTGATTTAATTTCGGTATGTGGTATTTATCTAAAAAACTGTCTATTTCTTGTACATTTTCCAATTTTGTGGCATACAGGTTTTTGTAGTAAGACCTAATGAGTCTTTGAATTTCCTCAGTGTCTGTTGTTATGTCCCCCTTTTCATTTCTGATCTTGTTAATATGAGTGTTCTCTCTCTGCCTTTTGATTAGTTTGGATAAGGGTTTGTCGATCTTGTTGATTTTCTCAAGGAACCAGCTCTTCGTTTCATTGATTCTTTGGATTGTTTTCTGTGTCTCTATTTTGTTGATTTCAGCTCTCAGTTTGGTTATTTACTCCTCCTGGTGAGTCTCCTTCTTTTTTTTTCTAGAGCTTTCTGGTGCGCTGTTAAGTAACTAATGTATGCTTTCTCCATTTTTTTATGTGGCCACTAAGTGCTATGAACTTTCTTCTTAGCACTACTTTCATAGTGTTGCATAGGTTAGTGTATGTTTTTTCTTTATTTTCATTGACTTCAAGGAAGACTTTAATTTTTTTCTTTATTTCTTCCTTGACCCAGGAGTGGTTCATTAGTTGACTGTTCAGTTTCAATTAATTTGTATTCTTTTGGGGGGTGCAATTATTGTTACATTCTAACTTTACTCCATGGTGATTCAATAAGACACAGGTGGTTGCTCCAACTATTTGTATCTGTGGATGTGTGCTTTGTTATGGAGTATGTGATCAATTTTTGGGAAGGTTCCATGAAATGCTGAGAAGAAGGTAAATTCTTTCCTGTTTGGGTGGAGTATTCTATAGATGTCTATTAATTCCATTTGATTCATTACATCTGTTAGTTCTCATATTTCTTTGTTAAGTTTCTGTCTGGTTGACCTGTCCATTGGTGAGAGAGGAGTGTTGAGATCTCCTACTATTAGCGTGTGGGGTTTGATGTGTGCTTTGAGTTCTAGTAATGTTTCTTTTACATATGTGGGTGCCTTTATATTAGGGGAATAGATATTCATGATTGAGACTTCATCTTGATGAATTGTTCCTGCTATGAGTATGAAGTGTCCATCTCCATCTCTTCTGATTGATTTTAGTTTGAAGTCGATTTTGTTAGATATTAGTATAGCCACACCTGCTTGTTTCTTAGGGCTGTTTGATTGAAAAACCTTTTCCCAACCCTTTACTCTGAGATAATGTCTGTCATTGTGGTTGAGGTATGTTTTCTTGTAAACAACAGAATGTTGGATCCTGTTTTTGTATCCATTCTCTTAACCTGTGCCTTTTTATAGGTGAGTTGAGTCCATTGATATTAAGCGTTATTAATGACCAGTGGTTGTTAACTCTGGTTATTTTCATTTTGGTGGTAGGGTTTGTGTATCTCCCTTCTTTGATTTGTGCTGGTGGAGGGTTGTTAGATGTCTCTGTTATTATAGGTGTTGTTTGCTTCTTTAGTTGTGGTTTACCTTCTAGAATTTTCTGTAAGGCTGGGTTTGTGGCTATGTATTGCTTAAATTTGTTTTTATCCTGGAATATCTTGTTTCTCCATCGACGGTGAAAGAAAGATTTGCTGGGTATAGTAGTCTGGGCTTGCATCCATGGTCTCTTAGCTTCTGCAGCACATCTATCCAAGACCTTCTGGCTTTCATGGTTTCCATAGAGAAGCCAGGTGTAATTCTGATAGGTTTACCCTTATATGTTACTTGACCAATTTCCTTTGCAGCTCTTAATATTCTTTCTTTATTTTGTATGTTTTGTGTTTTGATTATTATATGGCAAGGAGATTTTTTTTTCTTGATCCAGCCTATTTGGTGTTCTGTATATTTCTTGAACCTTCATAGGAATATCCTTCTTTAGGTTGGGAAAGTTTTCTTCAATAATTTTGTTGAATATATTTTCTGATCCTTTGAGGTGGAATTCTTCTCCTTCTTCTACCCCTATTATTCTTAGGTTTGGTCTTTTCATGGTGTTCCAGATTTCCTGGTTGTTTTGTTTTATGAATTTGTTGGATTTGTTGTTTTCTTCTATCATTGAGTTTATTTTCTCTATCATATCTTCACCATCTGAGATTCTTTCTTCTATGTCTTCTATTCTGTTGGTTATACTTGTCTCTATGGTTCCTGTTCATTTATCCAGATTTTCCATATCCTGCCATCTCTCGGTTTGTGTTTTCTTCATTGCATCCATTTCATTTTTCAAGTTTTGAACTGTTTCCATTACCTGTTTGATTGCTTTTTCTTGGTTTTCTAGGGTATCTTGGAGGAATTTATTCATTTCTTCTAACTTTTTGTTAGTTTCTCATCCCTTTTTTAAAGGAGTTTTTCATCTCTTCTTTAAAGGTCTCTATCACTTTCATAATGTTACATTTAAATTCAATTTCTTCTACTTCTTCTGGGTTAGGTTGCTCAGGTTTTCCTGTTGCATACTCGCTGGATTCTGGTGTTATCATGTTGCTTTTCAGGTTGTTGGAGGAATTCTTGGATTGGCGCCTGCCCATCTCTTCCTTCGAATTTGGTCAGGAGAGTCTTGGTGGCTTGGGCCCTTGGTCTGGGTGTATCCGCCAGCACTGGATCAGGGCCCCTTGCTGTCCCAGGACTGGTCCAGGGTATCCACTGGCACTGGATCAATGCCCCTTGCTGGCCCCGGACCTAGCAGTCAAAAAAAACCTACTTTAAAATTTTTTACTATTTCTTGATTTTATCCTTAAAGGCACCACACCACAACTTTGAAAATAAATTTTTTGGTTTTGAAGATAAAATTAATATTTGTATGTTATTACATTTTCTTCAAACTTTTAATTTGACTTAGTTAATTTTTTAATGTTACGGAGGCAAGCATGTTTCCTTTCAGTTGTTTTATCTTGACCCAAAATATAGAAGAAAAAACTGTTTAGTTTTAATATTCTATTTTCTGAGTATAGAAATCTTTTACTTTCCTATAAATATATTTGCTTACAATTGACAAGATTTTACATTTATAAAGTAACAAAGAACTTAAAATAACATGCTACTCTCCTGCCCAACCTCTGCTGGTTTGAAACCTCTTATTATTATTATGGCAGTATAATTGCTTTTATAGAGTAAATTAGAATCTTTCATTTTTACAAAGACATATTTCAGTACATATACTAGCAGAATATATAAAATAAAATTAAAAATTTGTGAAAAATAAATTTTAAAAAGTCGGGAAAAATGAGTAAACAAAGATTTTTTTTAATTCATTAGATTTTTCAAAAATATCAATCCAAGTTTCCACTCCTTCCCTTCCTCCCATTCCCTCCATACACCCTCCTGCCCCACCCCAGTCCAATTCTCAGAGAGGGTAAGGTACATTGCTTTGTGGAAAGACCAAGGTCCTCCCTACTATATTTAGGCTAAGCAAGGTATACATCAAAAAGAATAGGTTTCCAAAAATCCAGTACATGCAGTAGGGATAAATCCTGGTGCTACTGCCAGTAGCCCCTTAGTCTTCCCCAGCCATGCAACCATCAACCATGTTCAGAGGGTTGACTGTTTCAGTGGGTGAACCCATCATGGTCTTGACCTCCTTGCTCATATTCTCATTCCTTCCACTCTTCATCTAGACTTTGGCAGCTCAGCCCAGTGCTCCTATGTGGATCTCTGCCTCTGTTTCCATCAGTTGCTGGATGAAGGTTCTATGGAAATATTTAAGATATTCACTAGTCTAACTACAAGGCAAATCAAGATCAAGCCCCTCTGAAAGATTTTTTTTTAAATCATAGGGATCTGTAGAATTTGGTTTTGAATTTTTTGTAAACAGGTCTTTTGTAAATGGTATAAATTGGAAGAATTATTTTGTTTGTTCAGATAAAAATGCAAAATTTGTTTACATCCTGGCAACCAGAGCTACAGATCAGATAAAAGATCATAAATATATTAGAAATGAAAGTAGTTATGATATCAAGACCCCAGAGTGTTAAGTTTAAGGTCTAGTTTAAATCAAATACACAAAATCAAGATGATTTTCATAAAAAATAAAGTGAAAAGGGTAACACTGTAAAACCCTTAAAAGGGTTAATAGATAATTGTTATTCTTGTTCGGCAGTTATATTACTAGAAGGGACTCTAAAGAGAAATGCAATGAGACTGTGGGTTGATGATTTTTGCAAGCACAATTAGATAGGAAAGATGGCATCTATATTGGGAAAAAAAGAGAATTATGTATTTGCTAATATCATCATAATCTCTCAAAAACAAAAAGAATCTTGTTAAGAATTGAAAGTCACAGAATAAAATTGAATTGTAATTTGTTTTATCTGATAACATTATAAAGTTTTATATTAAAATTAATAAAATAAAGGAAGAAATGGAAACAGCAGAATTATGAAATGCTTTTGTGAATACATGGCCAAATATCAGTGTATTTCTGAAAGTGTTATAACACTTTGTAAGCGAATGAGGGTGTAGTACATTCATGGTCAGAACACTCAATGATAGTCATATGTCAGTTAAACTTCAATTTGTTTATTGATTAAATATGGATTTAATAAAGAGTGTTTGGGGAAAAAAGAAAATGTGTAAAGTCAAAGAAACACAGGAAAAATGTGTATGAGTAACCCTGTCTGATTTTATTAGTGCTTATAAAGTTACTTTAAGTAGGGCTCTGAATTAATATATGCATATGTGAACAAATACTATTAGTCAATGTAAGTCAGTGGGGGAAATGATAACTTTAAAACACATAAGTTCTCATTGATATTTTAGTTAGGGTTTCTACTACTTTGTTAAATACCATGACCAAAAGTAATTTGGGAAGGAAAGTTGCTATTTTTAATACAACTCTCAGGTCGCATACAATCATTGAAGAAATTTAGGGCAACCTAGAAGCAGGAAGTGAAGCAGAATCCATGGGAAACACTAGGTAGGGTTGTTCATCTTTGCCAGCTCAGTTTGCTTTGAGATGGCACTAACAACTATGGTTTAAGCCCTTCCACATCAACCATTAATCAAGAAAATGATCTATGGTTTTACTTAAGTCAATCTGGATGGAACCATTTTCTCCATTAAGAATATATCTGCCTGGTTATGACTAAGTTTGTATCAAACAAACCAGGACCAGGACCTTTATCAACTTGAAACACAAATATATCACCATTAAACCATAACCCTTGTTTTCTTCTTTATGCCAAAGATCTCATATTATTATTGATATCTTGATAGAAAACATACCCCAAGTTTGAGAACTTCAAATTTTAAAAAATGCACTTTAACAGTTCAGTCTCTTTAAAACATCCAAAGTCTATTTTGAAGTTCAAAGTCTCTCAAAACTCATCCAAAGCCTCTCAAAAATATCAATGTTATATAATCTTATTTCAAAAAGAAAGAGCCAGGACACGGTTACAGACAGATTAAAGCAATACCAACATCTTACCGTGTAAAGTTAAGTGTCTAACTTATGGGACTCAGGGTCTTCTGGACTGTGCAAATCCTAGGCAGCTCCACTTCTCTGACTCTAAATCCACAGCACACAAAACTTGTCTCGTAGGATTAGGACAGCTTCAATCCATAGCTGCTGCTGCCCCTGGTTCTCCTTCCATATTACAAACATCTCCAAAATTGCAGTCTTTGCAATTAGGATACACCTTCACTGCTAGCCTCTCTTGGACTTTCTTCAGAGATTTTGACCCTGCCATGTGGTACTTCTCTCTGATACTTCCAAACTTGTTTATTTGTTTTCTTTTTTCTTTCTTCCTTTTTCTTTTTTAACTGAAACTGAGGCTTCATTTCACCAAATGCTTCTCCTGAAATTTCAAAGTGCCTGGGGTCAGGTGTTCTCCATGACCCCTTCATGCCTTCCAAATCAGTGCCTCATGGGAAATTCCTAAATACTACCAAGTTTGTCTTCCAACAGGTGGTCTGGCATTAGCTGCCCTGTGGCCACAGCTTCTGTGTGATGACCTAGAGGAAACACTTAGCAGAATATATATTTGTCTCAATGATGGTATTTTCTGTTATTTTTAAGATTTAAAAAGAATGTAAACAAAACATAATTGCATCATCTTATGCTTATGTATTTTGGTTTCCATTTTCTGTGCTATTTTATGTGGAATTTTGGTTTTATTGTTTTAGAGAGAATGATAGAGAAAGGGCATGGATTGGCTGGGTAAAGAGGTTGGTAGAATGTGGGAAGAATGATCAGAATATAATGTATTGAAGTTTTTTCTATTATAAAGAGGCAAAGAAATAAATATTTTAACGGAATAGAATTATATCACTTTGGCCCCCACTGTCTTTTTAATAGGCCCTTCTGATTCCCTTGCTCATTTGATCCCCCACTCTCACGTTCATATCATATCTTTTTCTTTTACTATAATTGCTAGGAAGTCAGGACCACGAGGGGTTGATCCACCCACTGAGACTTCCTTGCTCATATTCTCCCTCCTGCTCTTCAACTGGACCTTGGGAGCTCAGTCCAATGCTCCCTTATGGGACTCTGTCTCTATCTACATCTGTCTCAGATGAAGGTTCTATGGTGATGTTCAAGATAGTCATCACTCTGACTACGGGACAATGCCAGTTCAGACACCCTCTTCTGCACTTCCCAGGGTCCTAGCTGGGGACATCCCTGTGGACACCTGGGAACCCCTCTAGAGTCAAGCCTCTTGCCAAACCCACAATGCCTCCCTTAATTAAGATATCTTCTTCCCTGCTCCCATATCTGTCCTTCCTCCATCTCAACCATCCCACTCGCCCAAGCTCTCCCTAACCCTCCCCTTCTCCTTTATCTCTCCCCCACTCCCCTTCCCCCTACTCCAACTCCACTCCCATGCTCCCAACTTTTGACTGGCGATTTGTCTGCTTCCAATTTCCAGGGGGATCTATATATGTTTTTCTTTGGGTTCACCTTATTACTTAGCTTCTCTAGGATCGTGAACTATATGCTCAAAGTCCTTTATGGCTAGAATCAACTAATGAGTGAGTACATACCATATTCATGTTTTTGGATCTGTGTTATCTCACTCAGGATAGTGTTTTCTATTTCCATTCATTTGCATGCAAAATTCAAGATGTCATTGCATTTGACCACTAAGTAGTACTCTAATGTGTAGATGTGCCACACTTTTGAGGGGCATCTAGGTTGTTTCCAGGTTCTGGCTATTACAAATAATTCTGATATAAACATAGTTGAACAGATGCTATTGTAGTATGACTACGTATAACACCAGTAGCACAGACAATAAGAAAAACAATGAATAAATGGGACCTCCTGAAAAGAATTACAGATACACAATAGGACAGATTCAGACATAAAAGAACTCTAAATGAGCCATGGTATGTTTAAAAATTTACATAGGCTTGGGAGATAGAAAAAACTGAGAAGCTTCTGTAAAGCAAAGGACACAGTCATTAAGACAAAAAGGCAACCTACTGAATGGGAGAAGATCTTCACCAACCCCACATCAGGCAAAGGACTGATCTCCAAAATATATAAAGAACTCAAGAAACTAGACATTAAAATTCTAAATAACCCAATTAAAAAATGGGTTACTGAACTGAACAGAGAATTCTCAACAGAAGAATTTCAAATGGCCAAAAGATACTTAAGGACATGTTCAATTTCTTTAGCTATCAGGGAAATGCAAAACAAAACAACTTTGAGATACCATCTTACTCCTGTCAGAATGCCTAAAATCAAAACCACCAAGGATAGCCTATGCTGGAGAGGATGTAGAGTAAGGGGAACACTCATCAATTGCTGGTGGGAATGCAAACTTGTGCAACCACTTTGGAAATCAGTGTGGTGGTTTCTCAGAAAATTGGGAGTCAACCTACCTCAGGATCCAGCAATACCACTCTTGGGAATAAATCAATCTTTTATATTTTACATACCAATACCAGTTCCCTCACCCTCACCTCCTCCTGCTCCCCCCACCTTTCCCTTACCCTACTTCCCATACATTCCTCAGACAGGGAGAGACATCCCATGAGAAGTCAACAAAGTCTGTCACATCACTTGATGCAGGACCAGGGCCCTCCTCAATACATCTAGGCTGAGCAAGGTATCCCTCCACAGAGAATTGGCTCCAAAAAGCCATTTCATGCACTAGGGATAAATACTGGTTCCATGGCCAGTGGACCCACAAAATGCCCAAGCCACACAACTGTCGCCCACATTCAGAGGGCCTACTTCCATCCTATGAAGGTTCTCCAGTTGTCAGTCCAGAGGCACTGAGCTCCCACTAGCATAGGTTCCCTGCTTCTATGGGTTTCCCCATAAAGGTCTTGACCCCTCATATCATCGCTCCTCCTTTTCTACAATTGGACTCCAGGAGCTTGGCCCTTTGCTCAGCTGTGTAACTCTGCATCTGCTTTCATCAGTTCCGGGATGAAGGTTCTATGAAGAGCTTAATTGATTTCTGCTTCTTAAACACACCAAAGCTAAGCCTGCTTAGGGAACTTTGCCTAGTTTGCTACCTGTGAACTGCACTCCTCTTCTAAATAGCCATGGTTTTCAAGCTTCCTTCAAGACTGATCAAATTTAATTTCACAGTATCTCCTGACAAACCTGTATTTATTTTTAGTTTATTTATTTTATTGAGCTCTACATTTTCTCTGTCCCCCTCCCCCCTCCAACCTCCCCGCAGGGTCACCATGGTCCCAATTTACTCAGGAGATTTTGGCTTTTTTTTACCTCCCATGTATATTAAATCTTTGTAAGTCTCTTTTAGTGTCCTCATTGTTGTCTAAGTTCTCTGGGATTGTGATTTGTAGGCTGACTTTCTTTGCTTTATGTTTAAAAAAAAAACTTATAAGTGAGTATATGTGATAATTGTCTTTCTGGGTCTGGGTTATCTCACTCAAAATGATGTTTTCTAACTCCATCCATTTGCCTGCAAAATTCAAGATGTCATTTTTTTCTGCTGTGTAGTACTCCATTGTGTAAATGTACCACATTTTCCTTATACAATGTTTGGTCGAGGGTCATTTAGGTTATTTCCAGATTCTGGCTATGACAAACAATGCTGCTATGAACATAGTTGAACACATGTCCCTGTTTCATGATTGAGCATCCTTTGGATAGAATCCCAAAAGTGGTATTACTGGGTCTTGAGGAAGTTTGTTTTCTAATTTTATGGGAAATCGTCACACTGGCATCCAAAGGGGCCATACAAGCTTGCATTCTCAGCAGCAATGCAGAAGTGTTCCTTTTTTCCCCACATCCTCTCCAGCATAAATTGTCATTAGTGTTTTTGATCTTGGCCATTCTTACAAGTGTAAGATGGAATCTCAGAGTTGTTTTGATTTACATTTCTCTGACAACTAAGGATGTTGAGCCTTAAGTGTCTTTCAGCCATTTTAGTTTCCTCTGTTGAGAGTTCTCTGTTTAGGTCTGTCCTCCATTTTTTTTATTGAGGTCTTTGTATATTTTGGAGATAGTTCTTGAGGTCCCAGCTAGAACAATAAGACACCGAAAGGAAATCAAGGGGATACAAATTGGAAAAGAAGAAGTCAAACTCTCACTGCTTGCTGATGATATGATAGTTTACATAAGCAACCCCAAAAATTCTACCAAGGAACTTCTACAACTTATAAATACTTTCAGTTATGTTGCAGGATACAAGATTAACTCAAAAAAAGTCAGTACCCCTCCTGTACACAAATGATAAAAGGGCTGAGAAAGAAATCAGAAAAACAACACCTTTCTCAATAGCCACAAATAACATAAAATATCTCATTGTAACTCTAACCAAGTGGAAGACTTGTATGACAAGAACTTTAAATCTTTGAAGAAAGAAATTGAAGAAGACACCAGAAAGTGGAAAGATCTCCCATGCTCTTGGGTAGGCAGAGTTAACATAGTAAAAATGGCAGTCTTATCAAAAGCAATCTACAGTTTCAGTGCAATGCCCATCAAAATCCCAGCAAAATTCTTCACAGACCTTGAAAGAATGGTACTCAACTTCATATGGAAAAGCAAAAAAGCCCAGGATAGCAAAATCAGTCCTGTGCAATAAAAGAAACTCTGGAGGCATCACAATCCCTGACTTCAAACTCTACTTCAGAGCTACAGTAATGAAAACAACCTGGTATTGACATAAAAACAGACAGGAGGACCAATGGAACCAAAGAAAGGACCTGGATATTAATCCACACACCTTCGAACACCTGATATTTGACAAAGAAGAAAAAATATCAAATGGAAAAAAGAAGGCATATTTAACAAATGGTGCTGGTATAACTGGATATCACCATGTAGAAGAATGAAGACCCATATCTATCACCATGCACAAAACTCAAGTCCTAATGGATCAAAGACCTCAACATAAAGCCTGCCTAACTGAAGCTTATAGAAGAGAAAGTGGGAAGTACACTTGAACTCATTGGCACAGGAGACCACTTCCTAAATATAATCCCACAAGCAGAGACTCTGAAGGAAAGAATAAATGGGACCTCCTGAAACTGAAAAGCTTCTGGAAAGGAAAGGACATGGTCAACAAGACAAAATGATAACATACAGAATGGGAAAAGATCGTCACTAACCCCACTTCAGACAAACCTGTATTTAACATTTAACTACTAGGTTGTGAATTGACTTGAACCTGCCTACACAATTTTATAAGCTAAAGTTCTAAGTGTTTGGGGCCTTATAACCTATAATATTGAAATTTTACCTTTAAGAAAGTGACTCTGATAATATAGTATGGTAGGGTAGATGTGTGTATGAGAGTCTGGCTGGTGTTTTTTGAAGGAGACATTAAGACACATAAACAGAAATAAGGTTGATGTATGCACAGATCAAAGACTATATAAGGACATAACAAGA
Source organism: Ondatra zibethicus (assembly GCA_004026605.1). Taxonomy (NCBI): domain Eukaryota; kingdom Metazoa; phylum Chordata; class Mammalia; order Rodentia; family Cricetidae; genus Ondatra; species Ondatra zibethicus. The sequence continues at coordinate 4,137 of PVIU01006281.1, read as the reverse complement.
AACCCAGTATTTATAAGTCAGGGAGTTTTGTCAGGATTGACTATTTTGTATTTGTATTTTGTATTTGATAACCAGTAAGGAGATTCATCAGGGAAAGAAGCTAATTCTCCTTCTCCCAGAGAAGTTATATATAGTTATTATATGTATATAGTTATTAGATATATATGTGGTTAATATATATATCGTCTGGCAGACAGATCCTGTGAATCTTTTTATCTTCCATGTTTGCACATATGTTAGTATTACCATATTACATGTCTTCCTTTTGCTCCCTTTTCTATGAAAGATTGTTTCACATGGGACTTCCTGGTATTCTGTCTGTTACAACCTTTCAACCCTCTTCTTAAATATTTCCTGAGCCACAAAGCCAAGAGCTGTGATTTAGATCTATCACTGACTCTTTGAGTCAGTCTCTCCAGGATTCATTTTTCTGTGCATTTTGTTCAGTTATGATTTTCTGTGATAGTCTCCCAAGTTGCTGTAAAGAGAAACTTCTTAGAACAGGGGTGGTAGATATACTTACCTGTGGGTATAAGAAAATTTAGAATATAATAAGGCATTTTACTGTTATAGCAAAATTTTGATAGTAGATTCTTCTCTAAGGTTCTTTATTTAATGAGTTTAATATTTTTCTGCTGTTTCCTGTTGAGTGAGCGTGTAAGTCTGATTAGACAGTTTTTAGTTACCACCAAATGTCAGTACCACTTAAAACTTATATATGGCATGCCTTGCATGTCATTTTTTCATTTCCTAGACATTGCAGTTGGGTAGGACTATTAATTGTTTCTATCTCTGGGCAGCTTGCACATTACTTTAGATTAAGCTGAAATCCCATTTCCTAATTTCCTATATATATCTAATGTGTCTTATTTTATCCACATCCCCATCTTCATTAAATTCCCCCATGAAGAAATGAGGTGTTTCAACCCATTTACATCATAATTTCATTTCCTCTTTTATTTTGTGTACTATTTTTAAAGTCCACTGAGACCACCTAGTGTTGCCACCCTGCATGTGGGTGTAGCCATTTCCCAATCAGCAACTATCAATAGCTTTTCAGCTAGGAGCAGTGTTTGGGAAACACTCATGTATTTGTGTTGGAATTTTAATTAGCTTAATCTCATGCAGGGTCCTTAAGTAACAACAGTTGTTGAGAGTTCATGTAACTCCATGTCATATCCAGAGAATGACATTTCACAACACGCCTCAATGCTGTCTCATTTTTATCATCCTTTCTATTCACTCTTCTGCTATGTCCCCTGAGTATTGCTGGATCCAGGTGTTCATACAAATGTTCTTATACAGCTAGAACTCATAATCACTTATTCTCTGAATTTTAAGGAGTTACATGTCTCTGCATTAACCCCTACCTTCTGCACTTATAGTTTTCTCTGACCAAGGTTGGGAGTTATAAACAAACAATTACAAGGGATTTGACAACGTGACTATTTACCAAAACAACATCTGTAAGTTCTCCCTTAGGGCTACAGCTTCCTTAACTTTGGTTTTTGATGATATTTTTAATTTCAGACACGAATTACCTCTTGTGCATCAAGAAGCTTTTATTCATACAATTTATTTCCGAGAAAAACATTTATCTGTCATTGTTTTTCTGACCCTTTCTTCACACGAGAGCATTATTTTTTCATTGTGCTCTTTATTGATGCCTCTTATCACTGAAAGGAGATAATTTAAACACAGTTTCCATTTCATCATTCTAGGCTGCTGCCAGTCAATTGTCGTATCCATTGTCATGATGGTCACTTAGTTTTATATACTTCATGAGCATGCTTCCTGATCAACTTCTGGATACTTCTTATTTTATATATCATTTGTCCAAAATAATTAGTGGTTAATGCTTCATGAAGTGCCTGTAAAGGTTCCATGAAATGTATGAAAAACTTACATTAAGCAAGTTCTTGTACATGAAATGAAGAGTTTAATTATGCCAAAGTAAAACTAAACACTTTGATGTGTTTGCAGAGGCAGCATGGTCTACCTTTACCTGCACTAACATTGTACAACAAGACTGATTAGGAAGTGATAGAAAATTATTTTAAAAGAGAAGCAGATTGTTGAAGAAGATTTTCAGCATTTTAATGCAGGAAACATTATTTTATAATGACATATAGCTACATATTCTTCTATAGTTTTGACTAGATTCTTAGCCATATTCAAATTATATGAATTATTAGCAAATCACTTAATGTATTTCATTGTATATTCAAATTAACATAGTCAAAATTCCTGTCTTTTTCTTGTAATTATCATGTCTGAAAAACAGAAGCAAAGAACTTGTGTTCTTTCTGATCATTCCTTCATCCACTTGTGAATTTACTCATTTTATGCAGGTTTCATGGCACCTTTGATAAGAGGAGAAATACCTTTCATTGTCTCATTTCTGATATTGTAGCACAGGAAAAAATGTTACAATTTGAGATGATTGGAAAATATGCATTCAGAAAACCTACTGCCATATACAATCTACGCAGCAAAAGAAAACAATTAGCTAAGTATAAAGAAGGAGACAAGTATAACCAACAGAATACAAGAGGGAATTTTCAATTAAATTATAATTATGAGTACTTTTAGTCATGAAACAGGGCTTTAATTGGAAAAGCTGAAATCTGTAGAGGTAATTACTTCAGTTAGAAATTTACTCCTCAGTTTACTATGTGTGTATGTGTGTTGCATAAAAGAGAAGTTGGTACGCTGGAATTGATAAAGGACATATCCCCAGAGAACAAATTCTCAGAACAAAGGAGATTTACTTGTCCCAAAGGTACAGAAAGCAGGAAAAGGGGACAAAGACAAAAGATAGAAGATGAAGGAAAAAGTGAAGGGAGCAAGGAGAGGGGAGAATATGCTAAGGGAAAGGGGTTAGCCATAATTGTCCTGGAGGGACAAAGGAATTCCTCTGGATAGAGAGGAGACAGAGGTGTTCCATAGGCAAAGGAAATTTATGAAGATAAGAGGGGAAAATCCTTGCTAAGATGAGGTATTTAATTTTGATCAGACACATTAATTAGAGTAGCCAAAAGGGGTTTCTGTTTGTTGGGCCTCAATACTTTTGATAGCTGGACCTTGGTAGTATGCCTCAGCAGAATGAAGTAATTAAATAAAGGCATAGACCTTGGTGGCTAGCTTTAGGAATGGAATCTAAAGATACTTTTCACAAGGAAGATGGGATAGGGGAAAGGCAAGGCTTGCCAGAGCCATGTTTGCCATGTTCAGGCCTTTTAGAACCCCTTCATAATATGTGTGTGTACATGTCTGAGTGTGTTGGAAAATGAAAAACTCTGAGTGAAGCAAAGTTGGCTAAAAGTCTACAATAATGGACAGGAGACACTACTTAATGGTGGCTTCATCTGTTGAATATATTTTATAAAGATGCTCAATTTCAAGGTCAACAAAATGCACTCATCTATTTGTTTCTAGCATTCACTATATTTCTTTTATCCCCATATTCTTTTATTTTTCCATTCAAAAAAAAAAAGAATTTACATTTCCTCCCCTTCTCCCAGTCCCCTCCCGCTTCCCCCCTCCCGCTGCTTCCTTAAAAGAGGGCATGGTGCCCAGCCCTGTGGGAGGGCCAAGGACCTCCCCACTCCATCCCGACCTAGGAAGGTGTGCATCCAAATTGACTAGGTTCCCAAAAAAGATAATACATGCAGAGGAAATAGGTCTTAGTGTCATTGTTGATGGATTCTCATTCTGCCCTCATTGGCAGCCGCATTTAGAGTTCAGTTTGATCATATGCTCATTCAGTTCCGATCCAGCTGGATTTGGTGAGCTCCCATTAGATCAGGCACACTGTCTCAGTGGGTGGTCCAGCCCCTCTCGGTCCTAACTACCTTGCTCATCTTCTCCCTCCTTCTGCTCTTCGACTGGACCTTGGGAGCTCAATCCATTGCTCTGGTATGAATGTGGGTCTCTGTCTCTATCTTCATCCATCGGACGAAATTTCTATGGATGTGATCAAGATATTCATCAGTGTGACTATGAGACAATGATAGTTCCGGCACCCTCTCCTCTGCTGCCCAAGGACCTAGCTGGGGACATCTATGTGGACACCTGGGATCTCCTCTAGAGCCAAGTATCTTGCCAGTCCTAAAATGACTCCAATAATGTAGATAT